>JAVJIF010011272.1:0-136352 GCA_038442645.1 Agave tequilana
CCATGCTATTCCCCTCAGCATGATGATTGTCGAAGACTTATGTTGGGCTTAGAAGCCAACATTTTCCTCTATCCTTAGCCGTCGGAGGCGTCGGATGTTTCTGATCAGAGGTGTATTTTTAACTTGATCAGTGGAAGAATACTGTCTAGGGATAGTATTTCTTCAAGAATTTGCCATTGATTGGCATCATGAGTGTACCGCCATTCGAAGTTATGAGGCGATATGATCCATTTGAGTAGACTGACTCTACCACAAACGGTCCTTCCCATTTGGGTTGGAATTTTCCTTTTGTCTTGTGCGTCATCACCATGGGTCTTCTGACGGCTAAGACAAGATCGCCTTTCTTGAAGGTTCGTACTTTAACTTTCTTGTTGAAGGATCTGGTGATTCGAGCTTGGTAGAGCTCGATTTGCTGTTGGGCTTGCAGACGCTTGTCGTCTAAAGCCTCCAGTTCCTGGAGTCGCTGTCGATGCTTCTCCTCTGTCGTCATCTCCGCTGTCAAGGCGACGCGTAGAGATGGAATTTGGATCTCCAGGGGAAGCACGGCTTCACATCCGTATACCAAGGAAAACGGCGTGGCCTTAGTCGGGGTTCGCACAGTTGTGCGGTAAGCCCATAAGCATTCACCCAACTTGTCGTCCCAGTCTCGTTGACTTTTTGAGACGAACTTTTTGAGAAGCTTGCCAATAGTCTTGTTGAAAGCTTCTGCGAGGCCATTGGCGGCAGGGTAGTATGCCGTTGAAGACACACTCTGGATTCTGAACTTAGCGCAGAATCTCTGGAAAGCCTGGCTGATGAACTGGGGTCCATTGTCATGGACAATCCGCCGAGGTACACCGAAACGGTAAATAACGTGATGTTTCACGAACTTGATCACGTTCGACGACTTGACCTCCTTCAAAGGATGGCTTCAGCCCATTTGGAGAAGTAATCGGTTATCGCCAGAATGAACCGATGTCCTTTTGATGATGGCGGACTGATAGGACCAACCACATCCATCCCCCACATTTCAAATGGCCATGTAGAGATCGTAGAGTGGAGGTACCCTGGTGCTTGATGGATAAAATCTCCATGTATTTGGCAAGCATGACATCTTTTGGCATAGGCGACGGCGTCGGCAACCATCTTGGGCCAATAGTAACCCAACCTTTGGAGTCGATGTGCCAGTTTTGGGCCAGGTTGATGGGCTCCACACATACCGTCGTGGGCCTCTTTCAATACTTCTTGTGCTTCGTTTGGTGAGAGGCACCGGAGTAAGATCCCGTCATGCGATCGACGATACAATGTTCGCGTAATCGCATTATAGTAGAATTTAGGGGCTTTCCTTCGAATGGCAGCCGCTTCCTTGGTGTCCTCAGGCAGGATGCCGTACAAGACATAGTCGATGTAGGGGAATCGCCAGTCTTTAAGCTCTGGACCGGCCGACAATTCCAGCACTTCTTTGCCTCGACAATCTCCCTTTGACTCATGATAGTCCTTGAGAGTATTTTTCGGGCAATACAGGTCGTGGCTGTAGACGAATATCTTCTCCGTTGCTCCAGTTGGAAGAGCTAAGGAGACTGCCAGGGATGCGAGTGCATCGGCGTGCGCATTTTGCCTGCGCGGTACATGGTCGATGTAGAAGTTAGCAAACCCTCGGCCATGCGGATAGTTGCGTTGTAATAGGGTACTAAGTCCTCATGTCTGACTTCGTACTCCCCGCGAATTTGACTTACGATGAGTTTAGAGTCACCGTATGCTTCGAGATTTTAAAGCCAATCTCATCGGCGAGCTGCATCCCAATCAATAGAGCATTGTATTCCGCCACATTGTTGGAACAAGGCTCCGTTAGTGAGACAGCTCGGGGTATCACGTAATTTTGTGGGAGACAAGTACTACTCCTACCCCCGCCACTACATGTCCCTTGGGGCTTGTCCTTGATGCACCGTCGAAGAAAAGTTGCCACACTTGACTTTCGAACGATGTCTGAGTCAGGTGAGCTTCGGCAACTTCATCTGGGAGATCCTCGTAGAGTTTGACTGCCCTCGGATCTGGGTGTTCAGCTAGGAAGTCTGCCACCGCTTGTCCCTTAATAGCTTTTTGCGGCAGAAAGTGCATATCATACTGGGATAGCAACATGGCCCATTTTGCTAGCCGGCCATTTAGCGATGAAGGTTTAGTCATAAGTAACCTCAGAGGGTTGACTTTTGATATGACATTTATAGTTTGGCCTACCAGATAGTGTCGCATTTTCTGGATAGCGAACACCAGTGCCAAACATTCCTTCTCGATCGGGTTATACCGATGTTCGGCTCCGATCATTGTTCTACTTAGATAGTAGATTGCTTGCTCACGTCCCTGATCATCATTCTGAGCTAGTAGAGCTCCCAAAGAATGATCCATCGCTCGGACGTACACCAGAAACGGCTTTCCGGATACTGGAGCTGCAAGGACTGGTGGTTGGGTGAGGTATTGCTTGATTTCCTCGAACGCTCGTTGGCAAGCGTCATCCCAAATGAATGAGACACCCTTCTTCATCAGCTTAGTGAAGGGTTGGCATCTTCCGGAAAGGTTTGAGATGAACCTGCGGATGTACGCCAATCGTCCTTGTAATCCCCTGAGCTCCTTGAGGCTTTTCGGGGGTTGCATCTCCTGGATAGCGCGGATCTTTTCCGGGTCCAAATGGATTCCTGTGGAAGTCACAATAAATCCTAGGAATTTGCCACTGGCTACCCCCAGGAAGGACTTGGTGGGATTCATCTTCAATTGATGAGCCCGCATGATGTCGAAGACCACCTTCAGGTCTGCTACGTGATCGCCTTTAGCGCGGCTTTTTACCGCGATGTCATCAACATAACATTCCATCGTTTTGCGTATTTGCTGATGGAAAATGGCATTCATGGCCCTTTGATATGTTGCCCCTGCATTCTTCAGTCCGAAGGGCATGACGGTGTAGCAATACACTCCTAGGGGTGTCCTGAAGGAGGTGTGCTTTTCATCATCAGGATACATTTTGATTTGGTTGTATCCTGAGAATCCGTCCATGAAGGACATTCGTTCGAATCCACAAGTATTGTCAATCATGACATCTGTGATTGGCAATGGGAATTCGTCCTTGGGGCAGGCCTCGTTTAGATCACGGAAGTCGATGCAGATCCTGATCTTCTCGTTCTTCTTGGAAACGGGGACGATGTTGGCTACCCAGTCGGGATGTTGTTCTTCCCGGATGAAGCCAGAATCGATGAGCTTTCTAACTTCTGATTGAATTGCTTCCATTATTTTGGGACGGAACCGTCGCTGCTGTTGTTTGACAGGTTTTACGTCCGAATTGATGTTGAGGCGGTGCATGGCCACTTGTGGATCAAGCCCTGGCATGTCCTCATAGTTCCAGGCGAAGACGTCTATATACTCTTGTACAAGAGATATTAGATCCTTCTTCTCTGAAGGTGACAGGCCGTCACTTATGAAGATGGGCTTAGGGTTAGCCTCAACTCCTAGGTTGATCTGAACAACCTTGTCTTCTGTGGGTGGCTCACGCTGTTCAAAGCGGGTATCCCAAAGAGCATTTAAATGTTTGATCCAAGGATCTGTATCAGATTGGATCATTTCTTCATTTCCATCTTCCAGGTGGCTTGTCGAAACCATGTTCACTGAAAGTTCCTTGAAGATGTTGCCGACACTGACATCTGACTCCCAAGATGATGTGTCTGAAGAGTAATCGTTGCTCGACGATTCTTGAGAATCGGAGGCTGACGGGACCGGAGTTGATACATAGCCCAACCCCCTGCGCGTCCGATGATAATAATCGGGGGCCTTCCCTTTCGGCACAAAGGATCGAAGTAGCGTTCTCCTTCCTTTGCCGAAGTTTAACCCGGGTTTGTTGGTTAGATCATACCCCATGCACTTCATCATTTTGAGCGCTTTTGGTTGATAATGACTGAGCTGAGGGGATTCCTCCTCACTTTCCGATTCTTCGCGGGGCGTTGGTTCAGTCGTCATTCGCCCAAAAAGGATTGGTTTTTGGCCTTTTCGTCTTGTCGGAACTATGAATATAGATTCCTGCGCATCGCCATTATCCTGGTATGTCCCGAAAGATGATTTTACTGGTACATGCAATGATGTCAAAGCATCCATTACCGACCAGATGTCATCGTCTACGTCGGTAGTAGTATCCGACGGTATTGAATCGGATGCACACGCAGAAAAATACTCAAAGTCTAGATTCTCATTAATATACCAACCGCCTGCATCGTCGGTGGTATTATCAACATCGAGCTTATTAGTGCTCTTTACAAGTGGTTCCAACTTCCACAAGCACTCTTCTTGCTCGGTTTCAGTGTCAGCCTCATTACCAGAGTCTGGCACCTCCAGTTGCGGGGTTTCATCCACCGGATCCTGATATAAGAGGGAATCCGTGAAATAATTCTCGACCCCCTTAAACGGATACCTTTCGGCAACCAACGTTTGCACCTTCCCACTCGCGTCAATGTATTTCATGACTTGGTGAAGAGTGGAGGGAACGATGGAGTTGCGGTGAATCCATGGTCGTCCCAGCAGCAGATTGTAGGAAGTGTCGGCATCGATGACGTAGCACGTCACCTCCGACTTGAGGCTCCCAATCTGGCACTTGAGCTTGATTTTCCCCATCGGACGGGTGCCATTGGCATTGAACCCGTAGATGGTCGTCTGTGTAGGGCTCAGACGGTGGTAGGGATGCCGAGGTGTTGCATGACTCGGCGGGGCATAATGCTCAATGCGGACCCTGGATCTACCTGAATGCGGTTCACCTCAGATGATCCGATGTAACCTGTGAAGTACAGGGGTCGATCATGCTTCCCTTTCACCTGCATATCATCTGCCGTGAAGGTGATGCAGGGGGCATTCTGGGAAGTGTGGAGGCAATCCTCTACATCTTCCTCCTTCGGCACCTGGGTCATGAAGACCTCAGCATTTGCCAGAGCTTCTTGCAGAGCTTCCCTGGTCGACTTTGATAGTCTAAGAAGTTCATACAAGGTAATGCGTGCAGGAATGTTGGCCAGCTGAGCCAGGACATCAAAGCGGTAAGGTGCCGAAGACCCTTCCGCGATGCCTCTTTGAAGGGCTCGAGAGAATCGAGTATCCTTCTGCTTCTCCACAGGTGGCTTCGTGGAGGGCCTAGTTGGCTCTGCAGCCGGTTGTGGAGGGTTTGCCGCCACTTCGCCGTATTGCTTCAAGTAGGGCTGTCCTGAACGAGTCCCCGTCATTGGTTGGTTGGGCTCTGCGGCCAAGACTATTGTTTCCTCTTCTGAATCAGTCAGTGAGGAACATCATCTTCTGCTTCTCGGGAGGAGGCACATACCACATGGCAGGACGAAGCTTTTGCCTTGCCTTTGGACTTCCTGTTGGTTACAGTAGTCCACTGCTGGTTGTCCACTAGGTCGGGGTGGACCCACATAATTTCCCCTTGAGGCGTAGGGACGGGTACCAAGCCCTTCTCCTGCTGCTGGTGAGGGTCTGTGTTGACCACTCTTAATTCTCCCCTTGGAATAGGAGTTACCCCCGCAGGCGTTGGAGGTTGTCTCCCGAACTGGAGAACCGACGTCACATTAGCTGTGACCTTCTTCTGCTCTGGTCGGAGCTTTAGCACCTCCGCGTCAATCAAAGCCTGAAGGATGTCTTTGAAGACGTAGCAGCTTTTGGTAGGATGTCCCAACATCCTGTGGTACATGCAGTAGTTGGGATTGTCGGTCTTGCCGACTTCCTCTGGGCGTCTAACTTCAGGGAGTTTCAGCCGATTGCTCTTGTTGAGTAGCTTGAAGAGCGAATCGACATGTTCCTCCTTGAAGGAATACTGCTTGCTGGGGCGTGGCTGGCTTGAAGAGCCACTTGCCCTGCCTGTTTGAGGTTTGGCGGGGGATTTGGTCTCCGTCGCCAAGTTATCCTTCCGCTTTGTTTGGAGGGATGTGTCTGGTGCCGGTGCACGCCTTGTCGACCTTTCCGGCCGCGGCTTGCCTTCCTCCGCTCGAACGCGGGCGACAATCTCCTCAGCTTGTTCACCTTGTTGGACTAATTGTTTCCAGGTGCGGCTTTCAGCAACTCCTATTTGAGCAAGGAGTGAGGTTTGGAGATTGTGGCGGCATGTTTCCACCAGGGTGGCCTGGGTCATACCGCTTGGACACCGGAGTGCCACGTTCCGAAATCTTTCCACGAAAGATTTAACGGACTCTCCCTTTCGCTGTCTCGTAGCTAAAAGGGTGGGCATCGTGACTTCGGAGTCATCTTCGAAGAAGCGTGTTAAGAACAGCTTCTCCAGATCGCCCCAGTTCTTGATAGAACCTTCCGGGAGTTTCATGAACCACTCAAAGGCCAACCCTTTCAGGGTGCCGATGAATAGTCGCGCCAGGATGGCGTCATTATCTACTACATTCCCGGTTTGGGATTTGAAGTAGTAGATGTGCTGATTAGGGGACCCCTTCCCATCGAAGGCTTGGAGGGTTGGAGCCTTGAACTTAGGAGGGTACGGGACTAGATCCCACTCAGCTGGATAGGGCCGGACCACTCCAACTTCTTGGAGGTCTTTGCGACTGGCCAGGGCATTGAGGCGTTGCTCCAGTTGACTCATTCTTTTAGTATGAGCCTTTTCTGGGTCGTGCGACGAAGATTTTGACGAATTTGAAGTAGATCGTCGCGCCTCCTCAGAAGGTTCGGAAGATGAGCTTCCTCCCTTTCTCCCTTTGCCCTTTGACCTCCTAGGAGGAGATTTCCTCCTATCTTCCAGCAGTTGTGCAATCGCCTGCTTGAGGGAGTCAATCGACGCCTGCTGGGAAATAATCATGTCCATTTGTGCTTTCTGGACCTGCTCTATACGTCTTGTCGTCTCCTCAGGAGTGCCTGTCATGTAGGCAGAGGTCTCCTTCTCGACGGAAGAGTTCGAAGCCCCTGATTCCACTACGGTGGAGTGGGAATCATTCGCTCTAATGCCGTGGGCTAAGGCATTATAGTCAATTGGGGGAATGGCCCCCGTCCGGGTGCGAGTGTGTCGATACACCCCTTCCGGTTCAGAGTCAGACTCGGACTCGTCTGAGCTGACTGCAAGTTGTTTCCCCTTGCTCCTGCTTGTCATGTTCGCAGTAAGCTCCGGTATTCAATGTCAGAGAAGACTCTCCTTCTATGGGAGCGCCTTCTTTTGGCTGACGGGGGAATCGAGGTCAGTTGTCCAGCCAAGGACTGCTGGTGCACACTCGACCCGCAACGGCACTCCGCAAGCATGGAGATAAGCCGTTGGCAGCAGCAGGATGAAGTGACCTGGTGGGCACTTCTTTTCTTTGTCAGATAATCCCTCAAATCCATGGAAGAGGGATCAAAGAGACCAGCCTCACAACGTCGAAGACGGGAGGCATCCATGTGCTGTGCAGAATGGACGCAGACTTCAGGGACGCGGTTTCCGCGTCGTGACTGTGGAACGCGCGTCTAGCGTCTCTGTTGAGATGAGACGCGAGTATCGCGTTGCTGCCTGGTGCGTCCGGGCTGAGCCGCATGAGAGAGAGTGGGCTGCAGGGCGCCTCGTCTCTGGGTGCATGCTTCCTGCGTTTGACGAGACGCAGAAGCTTCATTCTAGCGTTTGGTAAGTTGGTCTTCAGAGGACTCAACTTGAGGAGTTGCGCGCTTGGGCCGCCAAACGCGGATTTCACGTACTGGACGTGACGCGGGCAAGGCGCGAGACTGTACGTTGCGTCAAGCTTCAGTTGGACAACCAACGGTTCCAACTTGCAGTTGACGCGCACGTCTCCTCTGTCGACGCTCAGCATTCCGGTTGCGTCGAGGAGGTGGAGAGAAACCAACAACATCCTGATGTTGAACATCAGGGAGTTTCACCACGCGGGTCTCCTGAGAGACGCTGACGCGGGTTTTCTGTGCGCCGGAGTTGGTCGCAACAGCAACTGTGCTTGGGATCGCGCGGGCCTTCTGAGAGGCGTTGACGCGTGAACTTTGCTGGGCACAGTGGACAGCAGAGGAGCTCGAGAAAGCCACCGATCGGGCTTCGAGGCCATTCCCTGTCGAGACCCGGCGGCAGACGCGGGTCTTTGGGCTCTTGGAGCCAGAAGAGAGGAACTCTTCGTACTTCGCCTGGTCGAACTCGACAACGAGCGATTCGACCATCTTTCCCTCGTGGTGGACGTCATCTTGCGCCACAACATGTTCGTCGGTAACAAACAGTGTCCCCAGCGGAGTCGCCATCTCTTGTTTGACGCGGAAAAGGGGCTGGAGTAAAATTTCCTTGAATCAGATGAAAAATTACAGCCGGCTAAATCTTCCGGTTACAAGGGAGGGAGAATATTGAATCTTGAATTCCCCCTTTGTTTAGTGCTGGGTTCTTCGTGTGGCGGTGGAGAGTGAATCTTGTTCTCCGTTGACCAGATGACCGTTCTGGACCGTCGAGGGATCTTCTCCTTGGCAGGTAGAGGGAGTAACTCAGCTCCGTCTACCAAAACTCTAGAAGAGG
The DNA here is from genome assembly GCA_038442645.1 of Agave tequilana. Classification (NCBI taxonomy): domain Eukaryota; kingdom Viridiplantae; phylum Streptophyta; class Magnoliopsida; order Asparagales; family Asparagaceae; genus Agave; species Agave tequilana. Next base: position 8,462 of record JAVJIF010011272.1, read on the forward strand.
AGGTAGGCGAAGAGCGGCTAGTACTCAGTAGGCTCGCTGAAGAGTCTTTTCTCTCTCTCTGTTGATGATCTCCTTTTTTCCTTCTCCAAAATCCTCCTTGCCCGATAATTGTCGTCCTCGTCGTCAATAGTGACGGGACTATTTATATGGTTTTTAGGGGGTGATCGTGCCCCCTGAAAATGCTCCACAATGAGGGCCAACTTCCCCGCTACATGGGCGGTTGATGGCGCCAGAATCGGGTGGTTACAACCAAGGTGGGGGCACCTTGTTGCTGAGACGCGGGCGTTGAGCCAACGCGCCTTGATGCTGAGACGCGGGCGTTGAGCCAACGCGCCTTGATGCTGAGACGCGGGCGTTGGGCCAACGCGCCTTGATCTTGAATCTCTGCGTTTTGGTGGCTTGTCTTTGTGATTTTTAGACAGCCTACAATTTCCAATTGGTTGTTTTTTCCGCATAGATAGAGGATCAAGTAATCTAGATGGCAGAAGAAACTACTTCAGTTAATGTTGGCCCAAAAAGGTTACACTCTCCATTTGTTTAGAGTTTTGATGATAACAAAACAAATAAGAGCTATTTGGTACTAATTAGTTTGTTTAAGATAAGCTTCAGGTTAGTACCATATTTGGAGGCCATTGCTTAGCTATTGCAAGTACTTCTAGGTTCATGAAGCAAAGAAGGAGTTTTGCACATCAAGGAAGGAACATAGAAGAGAAGGCTCTAGCAAGGCATTGCATGCCTCAAGACTTCAAGATTGCTCAAGATAATTCATTAGATTTGTTTCTAGGTTTATAGTTTTGTTAAAGAATAGTGAATAGGTTTGAAGCTCTATCACACATATTTTTGCACACATCTTATTTTCAAAAATATTTCCTATAATATGTACAAAATATTTTTTGTATACAATCTTCTGCCTAAAAACTCATTTTTATGTTTTATATATATCCCTATTCAAAACATACTTTGTTTATTTTTAATTCCCTTCAAAATCTGTTTTTGTTTTTGACTTTTGACCTGAGCCGGTCGACCATCCGGTTGGCCGACCCTATGTTAGGTCAATCCGGTCGATAGACCCATTCGACCGAGGTTTTGGCAGCAGTGCGTATCCGTGTGCACGTTTTCGCGGTCGACCGTGCGGTCGACCGAAACCTGCCTGACTGCAAGACGTTTGCTCTCTATATTTTTCGGTCGACCGTGCGGTCGACCGAGAGCCGGCAACGGCTCTTATTTTTGTACTTCGGTCGACCGGACGGTCGACCGAGTGTGCCGTTTGAACAGTAACGGCTAGTTTTCTGAGCAGACTTGTTTTTGTCTTTTTCTTTCTAAAAAGGGTTTAAATGATATTTACTAATCCTAATACTTCCTAATTGGCCTTAAGTGAGTTTTATCTTCTAACCCTAGCCCTCTACTATAAATAGGGGTGTTTAGGGAGAGGTTTATTACAAGAAAAATTTGCAAAAGTTTTTCAAAAGTTTAAGGCATTCAAAAGAGCTTTGTTTCTTGGTTTTGTGCTTAAAATTCTCTCTCATTTTCTAAAGTGTTTTAAAGAACTCTTTGATTTCTTTTTCTTTTCTCCTTACTCACAAGAGCTTCATTCCTACTCATTGTTCTACAAGGATTTTTGTAAGGGAAGAGAGTTTTGCAAAAGAGAGTTTGTGGTCTTTTGACTACCAAGAGAGAACTTGTACTTGAGATTGTGGAGTTGGGTACTCCGGTGTATTTGTAACATCTTTGTGAAGTTATAGTGGTTAGAAATCCTTCAGGGGAAGGCGGGGACGTAGAGCTGGGTGCTCGAACCTCGGAAAAATTCTCGGTGTTTGCGTTTGGTTTACTTGCTCTTACTTCTTGCTTTACTTTCATTGTTCTTATTACTTACTCTCAATCTTCATTGCAATATTCATTTGTTTTCATTCATCTTGTCAATCATAGTCCCATACAACAAGGTTGCATTGCGCACCTCTAACTCATTTCAATAGGAATCCGGAGGAAGGAGTTCAGAACCCTTTACGGGGCATTCGGCTCTTAGTCTTGTTTTGGACGATTGTTGCATCATATTTTTAAATTGTGCATTGATTAGCATTATCACCTATTCACCCCCACTCTAGGTGATTTTCAATTGGTATCAGAGCTTGGACTCTAAGTTTGGCTTAACATCTTAGAGAGATCCTTAAAATATTGCTAATCAACATTTGCATTCATCCATTCATTCACTAGTAAACATGGCCGATAACATCAAAACCCCTCCTAAATTTGATGGACTTAATTTCCCTATTTGGAAGGTTAGGATGACTATCTTTTTGCAATCCTTAGGTAGCTTAGTAGCTAAATCCTTGACCAAACCCTATGTAGTACCCGATAGTGATGAGAGCACATGGACCGACTTTACCTTTAGAGAATTTGAGGCTAACTCCAAGGCCTAAAATTCCCTTCTAACCGCCTTGAATGAGGATGACCTTACACGGGTAATACATTGCCAATCCGCCTATGAGATTTGGCAACATTTGTTGGTCACACACGAGGGGACTTCACATGTTAAGAGAGCTAAGATAGATCTCTTAAGGTCCCAATATGAATCTTTTAAAATGATTGATGATGAAACCATTGATTGCATGATTACAAGGTTTACTAAAATCACCAATGCTCTTTCTTCTTTAGGTGATGATATCTCCAATGACCAAAGGTGCGAAAGGTGATTCGGGCTCTTCCTTCATCATGGGAGATAAAGGCCACCACCTTGAAAGAATTAAACGACAAGGATGAAATGGACCTCATTAGTCTCATTGGGAACTTAAAAACCCATGAGATGGAAAAGAAGGCAAGAGAAGAGGCCGCTCCGCTAAAGAAGAAGTCCATAGCTTTCAAGTCTTCATCCACTCTTGAGGACGATGAAGAAGATGAAGAAGAAGATGAGGAGCTCTCCCTTCTTGTGCGAAATGTCAAAAGGATGTACCGGAAGAACAAGCTCAACTTCCGAAGAAAATTTGAAGGTAAAGAGGAGAGAAGAATTATTTGCTACAATTGCCGAAAGCCCGAACATATCATGGCGGATTGCCCGGAGTTCAAGAAGAAGATGACTTCCTCCTTCAAGCCAAAGAAGCCAGTGGAAAAGAAAGCCTACAAAGCCACATGGGATTCGGAAAGCGAATCCGAAGACAAGGTGGACACGGCAAACATGTGTTTCATGGCAAACACACCAAAGGTAACCCCACAACCTCTTGATGAAGATGATGAATTAAGCAAAGAAGTTATTGTACCTGCTTTTGTTGAACTCTCCGAAACTTATGATAATTAAAAGATTGAATGCTCTAAATTAGAAAAGGAAGTTGCTTTTCTTAAAAATCAACTTGCTATTATTTCTAGAGAAAAAGATTAAATTTCCTCCATCTCATTTCTACTCAAAATGAATTTAATGCTTACAAAGTTGCATGTAAAGCAAAATTTTCTAAGATTGATGAAAAAGAAATTTCTTCTCTAAAAACTAGAATTGTTGACTTTGAAAAGGTTTTGAAGGATTGTGCTTTTAACACTAAGAAAATTGAAGAAATGTTTTCTAAAAAGCACACCTCTCATGCTAAATCCACACATGCTCACACTTCACACCACACTATGCTAAATTCACACATGCTCACAAGTTTCACACTCACTATGTTTTTAGATATGGTAGAGTGTATAGATGTACTTATTGTGGTAAAAATGGACATTTGGCTAAGTTTTGTTATGACCAAGTAAATAGATCAAATAATCTTGTTTGGGTTCATGGCACTAACTCTTTAGGACCTAAGAAAATGTGGGTACCAAAATCAAGTCCTAAATTATTTGATGTAGGTACACACCAAGACTCCAAGACGTAAGGAGCGGTGGTACCTTGATAGTGGTTGTTCAAGACACATGACATGGGACATCAATAACTTTACAACCCTATCAAGGTACATGGAAGATGGCACCGTCACCTTCGGGGATGACTCCAAGGGAACTATCATCGGTATAGGTAACATTCAAATTGGTGCATCTCCTATTATAGAAAATGTAGCTCTTGTTAATGGTTTGAAGCATAACTTTCTTAGTATTAGTCAACTTTGTGACCGTGGACTTAAAGTTATTTTTGATGATTCTTCTTGCAAGATTTTTTATGTTAAAACCAATGATTGTATTCTCACCGGTTTTCGTGACAATAATGTTTATATTATTGACATGCTTAATTTAGATTGTTCTACTAAATACTTGAATGCTTTTGATGAAAATTCTTGGCTTTGGCATAGAAGATTAGGACATGCATCTTTTGACCATCTTTCTAGGATTAATTCTAAGGAATTGGTGAAGGGTATACCTTGCTTGAAGTTTGAGAAAGACCGCATTTGTGGTGCGTGCCAACTTGGGAAACAAACCAAGTCTTCCTTCAAACCAATCGAGGATATCATGTCAACTAGACCATTAGAATTAATTCATATGGATCTTTTTGGACCAACTAAAACTAAAAGATTAAATGGTAGTAGATTTGCATTTGTTTTAGTTGATGATTTTTCCCGTTTTACTTGGGTTTTCTTTTTGGAACACAAAGATCAAACTTTTTCTCATTTCAAGATTTTTCGAAAAAGGGTTGAAAAAGAAAAAGGTTTTTTCGATTTTGAAAATAAGGAGTGATAGAGGTGGTGAGTTTGTTAACCAACTCTTCATGACTTATTGTGATGAAAAGGGAATCAAGCATGAAATGTCATGTTCTAGGACTCCACAACAAAATGGAGTTGTAGAAAGAAAAAATAGAACACTTCAAGAGATGGCTAGGACCATGATAAGTGAATATGACCTCCCTCAATATTTATGGGCCGAGGCCGTAAACACCACATGCTATATTTTAAATCGTATTTATTTATGTAAGAAATCTTCCAAAACATCTTTTGAAATGTATCATTTTAGAAAACCAAATGTTGCATATTTTAAAGTTTTTGGATGCAAGTGTTTTGTTTTGAATACTAAAGATAACTTGGGTAAATTTGATGCTAAGGCTTATGAAGCAATCTTTGTTGGATATTCTACTAATAGCAAAGCTTATAGAGTATTCAATAGATCTTCACTTACCATTGAAGAATCCATGCTGTTAAGCTTGAAGAATCTAATGTGGTTGTTGAGAATGTTGTAGAGATTGACCCATTAGGTGAAGACATGGAGAGACTATCCTTGAAGGACTCACCCGCTCAAGAAGAAAAGTAAGAATCCATTGGTGATGTTCTAGAGGATAAAGAGGAAAGCTCTCAACCGCTTCCTAAAGTTTGGAGATATGCTACAAATCATCCCAAGGAGCTCATCTTAGGTGATGCATCTAAAGGGGTAACAACTCGCTCCAAACTTCATGACTTATGTGGTAACTTTGCTTTCATTTCTCATTTTGAACCCAAAAGCATCCTCGAAGCCAAGGCGGACTCATATTGGTTGCTAGCCATGCAAGAGGAACTCAATCAATTTGAGTGCAACCAAGTTTAGCACCTTGTTCCTAGGCCCCACGATAGACCAATAATTGGTACTAAGTGGATCTTTTGAAATAAGATTGATGAGTCCGGTAATGTCATTAGGAATAAAGCTAGGTTAGTGGGCCAAGGTTACACTCAAGTTGAGGGAATTGACTTTGAGGATACCTTTGCACCCGTAGCACGGCTTGAAGCCATACGGATGACACTAGCTTTTGCATCTTTTAAAAATTTTAAACTTTTTCAAATGGATGTGAAAAGTGCATTTTTGAATGGTTTTATAAATGAAGAAGTTTATGTTGAATAACCTCTCGGTTTTGTTGATCATGTTCATCCTAATTTTGTTTTTAAACTTGATAAAGCTTTATATGGATTGAAACAAGCTCCAAGAGCTTGGTATGAAAGGCTTTCTAGTTTTCTCATTTCAAATGATTTTGTCAAAGGCAAAGTAGACACAACTCTTTTTACCTAGCATGTTGATAATGACATTTTAATTGTGCAAATTTATGTTGATGATATAATTTTTGGATCTTCTAATGAGTTTTTATGCAAGGAGTTTGAAAAGGTTATGCAATGTGAGTTTGAAATGTCTTCCATGGGTGAATTGAATTTCTTTCTTGGACTCCAAATCAAGCAATTGCAAGATGGGAACTTCATATGTCAAGCCAAGTACGCAAAGGAACTCGTAAAGAAGTTTGGACTTAAAGACTCTAAAGTTTGCAACACTCCCATGGCAACTACAACCAAGCTTGATAAGGATGACCAAGGTAAAAATGTTGATATTAAATTGTATAGGAGCATGATAGGTAGTCTTTTGTATTTGACGGCAAGTAGGCCGGACATAATGTTTAGTGTGTGTCTTTATGCTAGATTTCAATCGTGTCCCAAAGAGTCCCATCTTATTGCGGTAAAACGCATTATTCGTTTTATTAAGGTCACAATTGGAATGGGTCTTTGGTATCCGAAAATCGGAGATTTCTCAATGACGAGTTATTCGGATGCCGACTATGCGGGTTGTAGAGTAGATAGAAAGAGTACTAGTGGGACATGTCAATTTCTTGGTAATTGTCTTGTTTCATGGTCCTCTAGGAAACAAAATTCCGTAGCTCTCTCAACCGCCGAGGCGGAGTATGTTGCCGCGGGGGCTTGATGTGCACAAGTCCTTTGGATGAAACATACTCTCCTTGATTATGATTTACATTATAACCATATAAAAATATTTTGTGATAATACTAGTACTATACATATGACTAAGAATGCAAATCAACATAGTAAGACCAAGCACATTGAGATTTGATATCACTTTCTTAGAGATCATTTTGAGAAAGGAGATATAGATATTGATTATGTTTCTACGGATTTGCAACTTGCCGATATTTTCACTAAACCACTTGATTTTGCTAGATTTTCTTTCATATGTGGTGAACTTAATGTTTGTGTTATTGAATAACAATGTTTTCTTGACCCTTTTTGATGTATGACAAAAAGGGGAGAATGAGTTTATATATGTTCATATGGGTTTTGGTTTCATATGAGCTCATATATGTTTTTAGTTTTTGTTGTGTTTTCATGAATTCTTGTAATTTGAGTTTAAGGGTTTTGCAAGTGTTTTATATTCTCATGGTTTTTGGTTTCATGATGTTTACTTGCAAATTACAAATTACATTGTTTTTCTTTGATTTATATAGCATAATTTGAGGGGGGAGCTTTCTCCTCCCCTATATGTTTGTTTATAGCCTATTTGTTTTGTCATCATCAAAAAGGGGGAGATTGTTGGCCCAAAAAGGTTACACTCTCCATTTGTTTAGAGTTTTGATGATAACAAAACAAATAAGAGCTATTTGGTACTTATTAGTTTGTTTAAGATAAGTTTCAGGTTAGTGTACCATATTTGGAGGCCATTGCTTAGCTATTGCAAGTACTTCTAGGTTCATGAAGTAAAGAAGGCGTTTTGCACATCAAGGAAGGAACATAGAAGAGAAGGCTCTAGCAAGGCATTGCATGGCTCAAAACTTCAAGATTGCTCAAGATAATTCATTAGATTTGTTTCTAGGTTTATAGTTTTGTTAAAGAATAGTGAATAGGTTTGAAGCTCTATCACACACATTTTTGCACACATCTTATTTCCAAAAATATTTCCTATAATATGTACAAAATATTTTTGTATAGAATCTTCTGCCTACAAACTCATTTTTATGTTTTACATATATCCCTATTCAAAACATACTTTGTTTATTTTTAATTCCCTTCAAAATCTGTTTTTGTTTTTGACTTTTGACCTGAGTCGGTCGACCGTCCGGTCGGCCGACCCTGTGTCAGGTCAATCCGGTCGACAGACCCATTCGATCGAGGTTCTAGCAGCTGTTTAGACGGGAAAGGTGTTGTATTGTGGAGTATAATTTGCACACAAAATATATTCAATAAAAGAGATAAGGTTTAGAAACAACCTCAAGTGCTTTGATCATTCCACAAATGTATTCAAAATGATTAATGTACCCTTTCCTATCTCCGTTATAGCATGGGCTATACCGAGTCGATTCTCAGGGAGAGCTTGCGATGGAAGCGTTACGGTTCGTAGTGAAGAAAGAAAACGAAGATTCTTCTTTGTCTTAAAAGAATAAAAACAAGTTGGAAAAAGAAATGAAAGAATCGGTGGATATATTCATGATGGAAAATGAAAAGAAATCAAACAAGATTGGCCTTTGGATTAACACTAAAAGAAAGAAAACTTTGAAAAGACTCTTAGAATGAGAAGATCATGACTAGCTAACCTTACTACCTTGCTAAAACTTACTAAACTCCGTGATGGTGAATGCATGCCTCACGTTGATTCATCAGCAAAGATTTGTCTTGCGTGTTGGTCTAATTACTTTCCCACTTGGATGACGGGTGATCATTCTTGGACTTGTCTTGTAGCCTCATAGATGTCATTGGCCTACAATTAGACTTTCAATAATGGAATCAAAAGAGCTATACTCAAGGGATGCTAAGGAAGAAGATACAACATTCATTAATGGAAGTAAAGAAGTTGTACAACAAATAGCATATTGGTGATCCATCTCCATGTTCCATCACGGCACTTGTTCTAAAGACAAGGCTCTAAATGAGGCACACATGAATCGTATGGAGAATTACAACAAGATATAGCCAAGCATGAAAGTAACCCATCGGAGAAGAGAAGGCCATACAACTTGCAAGATTAAAGATAGCAATCACCCATGAGTTAGTAGTTAGCAAGGTTAGTGGTTAGCTAGACATGAGAAGAATTAGCTACTAGCCATTACAATAAAAGAAAAGCAAAGCATGAATAAAAGTGCAAGTAAAGTAAAGCTAGAATTAAAGGAAGCAAGTAATACTAGAAAAAGCTCAAGTAGAGAGAAGAGAATGGATGAATCCTTGCTTCACAAGTTGTCACTCCTTGGTGTACACAAGCTTTCTCTCTCTTACAACTCTCTTTTGCAGAATTTCTAGGGAGGAAGAAGATCTAGAGCACTACAAAAATCCTACAAAAATACAAGCATCTAATCTCTAATCTCTAATCTCTCTTCCACACTTTTTGCGAAGGCCCTGGTGCAGTATTTATAGCCTCAGAGAGAAGGCTCCAAAAGATGAGACAGCTGGCAGAATCTGGGGCTCAACGGCCCCAGATCTGCGGCAGATCCGCGGAAAATGCGGTGGAATTGCCGCATTTTCAAGGCCGTTGGGCAACAGAATTCTGTTGCTCGTTTGTTACGAGTTTGTTAGCCATGTGGACCTTCTGGAAGTGTGAGTTGGCGCGTAGAATTCTCTAGATCCTGGGCTTAATCTTGGGCTCTCTTTTGGGCTTTGAATTAATCTCTTTTAATTATTGCTAATTAAAGAGATTTTGGGCTTTTTCTCATTTCAGATGTGGACCTGCAAAATAGAGAGAAGATGATCAAAAATCATATTTTTATTTGTAATATGCATGGGAATAATGTGGTAAATATGCAGAATTGAATACCAATCAGCAGCAGTGCGTATCCGTGTGCACATTTTCGCGGTCGACCGTGCGGTCGACCGAAACCTGCCTGACTGCAAGACGTTTGCTCTCTGTATTTTTCGGTCGATCGTACGGTCGACCGAGAGCCGGCAACAGCTCTTATTTTTGTACTTCGGTCGACCGGCCGGTCGACCGAGTGTGCCGTTTGAACAGTAACGGCTAGTTTTCTGAGCAGATTTGTTTTTGTCTTTTTCTTTCTAAAAAGGGTTTAAATGATATTTACTGATCCTAATACTTCCTAATTGGCCTTAAGTGAGTTTTATCTTCTAACCCTAGCCCTCTTCTATAAATAGGGGTGTTTAGGGAGATGTTTATTACAAGAAAAATTTGCAAAAGTTTTTCAAAAGTTTAAGGCATTCAAAAGAGCTTTGTTTCTTGGTTTTGTGCTGAAAATTCTCTCTCATTTTCTGAAGTGTTTTCAAGAACTTTCTGATTTCTTTTTCTTTTCTCCTTACTCACAAGAGCTTCATTCCTACTCATTGTTCTACAAGGATTTTTGTAAGGGAAGAGAGTTTTGCAAAGAGAGTTTGTGGTTTTTTGACTACCAAGAGAGAACTTGTACTTGAGATTGTGGAGTTGGATACTCCGGTGTATTTGTAACATCTTTTTGAAGTTATAGTGGTTAGAAATCCTTCAGGGGAAGGCGGGGACGTAGAGCTGGGTGCTCGAACCTCGGAAAAATTCTCGGTGTTTGCGTTTGGTTTACTTGCTCTTACTTCTTGCTTTACTTTCATTGTTCTTATTACTTGCTCTCAATCTTCATTGTAATATTCATTTGTTTTCATTCATCTTGTCAATCATAGTCCCATACAACAAGGTTGCATTGCGCACCTCTAACTCATTTCAAGAGGAATCAGAAGGAAGAAGTTTAGAACCCTTTACGGGGCATTCGGCTCTTAGTCTTGTTTTGGGCGATTGTTGCATCATATTTTTAAATTGTGCATTGATTAGCATTATCACCTATTCACCCCCTCCCCCTCTAGGTGATTTTCAGTTAAGACCATACATCCTCATCTGAGGATTGACATAGTAAAGTTCATTGGTAATTTCGGGATGTGGAGATGTGCGGTTATGGATGCCCTAAATGTATCGAACCTCGAGGATACTCTCCTTCTGAAGAAGAAGAGGAGCACGACCACTGAAGAAGAGTAGGCAAAAATGAACAGGTCAGCGTGTGGGTTGATTCGTTCATGTTTATCGCAAGACATAAAATATCTTGCGCAATATGAGACGTCGGCGAAGCATCTGTAGGAAACCCTTGAGAAGAAATATCTGACGAAAAGTGTTGAGTCAAGGATGCAGCTTAAGAGTAAGTTGTACCGATTTCAGATGAAGAAGGGGAGACAGTAAATGAGCACATCAACCGATACGCGAAATTTCTTACAGATTTGGTGAATGTGGATGTCATTGTAGAAGAGGAGGACAAGGCGATCATCTTCCTGAACTCACTCCCGGAGGAGGAGTATGAGACATTCACTCTGACCTTTATCAATGGTAGGCAGACTCTGGACTACCATAAGGTGTCGTCTGCACTGACAAGTTATGAGACGAGGAAGAAGGAGAGACATCCTTCTCAGTCAAGCTCATCGGCGGAGGCACTGGAAGTAAGAGGCAGGGGTTCATCGAGGAAGGGCAAGGAGGTTAGAGGAAGATCAAAGTCCAGGCCGGGTTTCAGGGATCTTAACAGAAACCAGTGTGCCTTCTGCAGAGAGATTGGGCACTGGAAGGTGGACTGTCCGAAGTTCAAGGGAAAGAAGAAAGAATCAAAGTCTGAGGCAAATCTCGCAAAGGTGGTTAACACTCCGAGCAGTAAACCACAGGCAGATGGATCAGACTCAGATTCGTCGGTGTTCTCTTTTTCAGTTACAACTCCCATCATAGGCTACTCAGGTGAAAACGAGTGGATCTTGGATACAGATGCAACATATCATGTATGCCCTAATCGGGACTGGTTTACCAGTTTTGAGAAGCTGGAAGGGTGTTCGGTCGTCATGGGCGATGATCATCCGTGCATCATGGAGGGTGTTGGTACAATTCCAATCAGAATGTTTGATGGGATGGTGAGGGAGCTAAAGGAAGTGAGGTATGTACCTCAGTTGAAGAGAAATTTAATTTCCGTAGGAGCTTTGGAGTCATTAGGCCTTGGGTATCTATTAAGGAAGGAGTCCTTAGAATGACAAAAGGTTCGATGGTGGTGTTGAAGGCCGATCGCCGGAACAGCCTATACTACTTGAAGGGTAGTACGGTGACAGGGCAAGTGGCGGCTTCTACTAGTCCAAAGGAAGATTCAACCAGGCTGTGGCACATGAGGTTGGGACATGCAGGAGAGAAGTCATTGCAAGCTCTTGCGAGGCAAGGGTTGCTGAAGGGTGCAGAAACCTGCAAGATAGATTTCTGTGAGCATTGTATCATCGGCAAGAAGACTAAGGAGAAGTTCGGCACAGCTTCACACTGCACCGAGGGTATTCTTGACTATGTTCACACGGATGTCTGGGGACCTACCAAGACTGCATCGATTGGAGGTAACAATTATTTTGTATGGTTTATTGATGATTTTTCTAGGCGCTGTTGGGTGTACACCATGCGACACAAAGGAGAAGTCCTAGAACTGTTTGTGAAGTGGAAGGTGAATCTGGAGAGAAGCACGGAAGAAAAATCAAGGTCCTCTGTTCAGACAATGGAGGAGAGTACAAATCGGATCCTTTCCTACAGCTATGCCTTGATGAGGGCATAGAGAGACACTTCACGGTACGAGAGACTCTGCAACAGAATAGGGTGGCAGAGAGGATGAACAGGACCTTGTTAGAGAAGGTTCGGTGTATGTTATCCAAAGCAGGACTGTCAAAGAAGTTTTGGGCTGAACTTTGGCGTATGCATGCTACCTCGTGAATAGGTTGCCGTCGTCTGCGATAGGGGAAGACTCCTCTTGAGACTTGGTCAGGAAAAGCTGCCGGTGACTATGATTTGCTACGGGTCTTCAGATGTCCAGCCTACTACCATGTCAGAGATGACAAGCTGGACCCAAGGGCAAAGAAAAATGTGTTCGTCGGTTTCAAGCGAGGAATCAAGGGGTTCAAGATTTGGGATCCAATGGACAACAAGTTCATACTCAGCAGGGATGTCACCTTCGATGAGGCTTCTTTGATGAAGCCTACAGTCTCTCAGCAGGTGGAGATCAGCAAGACCAAGGAGCTATCGCAGCAGGTAGAGACTGATACAAAACCACGATCTCTAGAGAATCAGCATCGGTTCGGGTCATTCCTGGGGTGACACAGGGCAATGATCAAGCAATTGAAGAAGGTGCTGAAGATGTTGAACAGGGTCAAGAACAGTTCATAGGTAATGTTCCTGACCCTACTGCAGTTGAAAGACCAAGGAGGAACACTAGGAGACCAGGTTGGCTCACCACTGATATGGTCATAGCGTATGCACTTTCAATCGTTGAGGAGGCTATTCCATCTACCTTCAGAGAAGCTGAGATCAGTTCGGAAGCGAGGATGTGGAAAGAGGCCATGAATGAAAAGATGCAATCTCTCTACAAGAACGACACATGGGACCTTACCAGGTTGCCAAAGGGGAAGAAGGTCATAGGCTGCAAGTGGGTATATACTAAGAAGCAGGGATCTCTCCAAGAAGATGCGGTGCGCTACAAGGCCCAGTTGGTGGCTAAAGGCTATGCTCAGAGGGAAGGAATTGACTACAATGAGGTATTCTTTCCTGTGGTTAAACATTCGTTAATTCGTATTCTTTTGGCCTTGGTTGCGCAGAATGAGTTGGACCTTGACCAACTCGATGTGAAGACCGCCTTTCTCCATGGCGATCTAGAGGAGGAGATCTACATGACTCAGCCTACAGGTTTTAAGACTGCAGGGAAGGAAGAATTAGTATGCAAGCTAAAGAAGTCGCTGTGCGGATTGAAGCAGTCTCCTAGATAGTGGTACAAGCGATTTGATAGCTTCATCAGAAGGAAGAAGTACACACGTAGCCACTATGACCCATGTGTGTACTACAACAAGCTACCATCAGGTGAATATATTTATCTACTTCTTTGTATAGATGATATATTGATTGCTTCGAGATCGAGATCTGCTATTAATGCTCTGAAGAGGGATCTATCGTCAGAGTTTGAGATGAAGGACCTTGGTGAAGCTAGGAAGGTATTGGGCATGGAGATGACTAGAGACCGGAGAGTTAGCAGGGTGAGTTTGACTCAGAAGGGCTATTTGAAGAAGGTACTACAGAGGTTCAATATCAGCAAGGATACAAAGTCTGTAAGTACACCTATGGCTCCTCACTTCAAATTGTCTGCAAAGATGTCTCCGAAGAGTATTCAAGAACGTGAGTACATGTCTCACGTTCCATATGCCAGTGCAGTGGGTAGCTTAATGTACGCTATGATGTGTACGAGATCAGATCTATCACAAGCCGTCTCCATGGTGAGCAGATATATGCATGATCCGGGACAGGGTCATTGGAAGCTGTGAAGTGGATCTTAAGGTACATCAAAAGAACAATTGATGTAGGTCTAGTGTTTGAGAAGGACTCCAGGGGAAAGCAAGAGTGCATAGGGTGTGTTGATTCAGACTATGCAGGTGACCTTGACAAGCGCCGGTCGATAATGAGATATGTCTTCACATTCTCTCAGGCACTGGTGAGTTGGCGCTCCACACTGCAGTCTACCATCGCTTTGTCGACCACAGAGGCTGAGTATATGGCTATGACAGAGGCCATGAAGGAGGCGATCTGGCTTCAAGGATTGCTTGATGACTTGGGCATGGAATAGGATCTGCTAAAGATTAACTGTGACAGCATGAGCGTCATTTACTTGGCCAGGAACCAGGTCTATCATGCAAGGACGAAGCATATCGACGTCAGGTACCACTTCGTTCGGGAGATTCTAGAAGAGGGTGACATCGAACTGTTGAAGATTCACACATCGGAGAATCCCGCCGACATGCTTACTAAGGTGGTGTCGAGAGTTAAGTTTGCACATTGCAAATCTTTGCTCCATGTCCTTCAGGCATCTTGAGCTTGCTGAAGCTCATTTGGATGAACTACGGACGGCTTGATCCCTTGGGCAGGGTACGTAGGCAACCACATTGGTGCAGCCGCTCTCGAGCCGATGGACAGTTCGGCTCAGATTTAGGAATCTTCACCGAGGTGGAGAATTGTTGGAAAGAGAGAAGTATTGCCGAGGGGTCGTCGAGTGATCGCCGAGGAAGTCGATGACAAAAGACGAAGGAAGCAGCAGCCAGGAAATAGCCAAACAGCAGCAGAACAGGTGTTTCGGTCGACCGGTCCGGTTGATCGCCCGCAGTAGCAGGTGCTCGGTCGACCGGCCCGATCGACCGACGTGCACAACATGCACGAGGTTAGAGCTCGGTCGACCGCCCGGTCGACCGACTGAAAGTACCCAACTCTCTATTGGGCACCCGGTCGACCGCCCGGTCGACCGGTGGAAGGGGTCGGTCGACCGGTCGACCGACAAGAGGGTGCGGGCAGAAACTGCAGATTTAGAAACGGTGTTGTATAAATACGGGTTTTTTCAAGGGTTTGGCTAATGCTGAAAACTCTAGAGCTCTCTTGAGATCAGAGAAGCTGCTAGTATTGTAATCTTCTTTCAAAGTATTAAATCTCTCTTTTGATTGCCCCGGGGACGTAGGCATTGAGGCCAAACCTCGTTAGATCGTTGTTTGTGTGTGTTTTCTCTGGTGTTTGGTATTTATGCTGTGTTGGGAAACCGTTCTTCGTGCTTGGGAGATTCAGGAATTCCTCTTCAGGTTGTTGTCCTTGGAACAACAGGATTTGGCAATGTCCCCGATTTTCCATCGAAAGTGGAGAGTAAGCGTCTTTTTCAGAGTCATCATTGCGATGATGTCAGCAGAGGATTCAAAAAAGAGGAAAAGACGTGGAGTCTCTTCATAAATTCCTAATTCCCCAAATCTTCTTGATTCTTGCTATTCCTCATCTTCTTTCTTCTGCCTTCAATCTTTGCCCCCAATCTTCCTTTGAACTTACATCTTTGCTCTAAAATGGCTAGAGTCAAAGAAAAAGGGAAGAGAGCTCAACACTGCACCAGAATGGCTATGGATTTTGACCCCACACCGAGGATCAAAATCCTCCACAACCAGAAGGAGGTGGATGAGTATCTGGAATGGTATGTCATCCGACTGCCATCAATCATCAAGGTGGAGTGGTGCCCTCCAGATACCGATTACATAGAGGCCCCCGAGGCTGCTGGCGTATACCTTCATCCCTAGGTATTAGCCTTGAGGCTGAAGTTTCCCTTGACGGATTTCATCCCCAATGTTCTAAGCCATTACCGAATGGTCCCTTCTCAGTTGATGGCAGGGATTGGCATGTAGTCTTGGGCTTCCAGGCCCTCTGGAACATCTTCGTTCCTGATGCCTGCACGATCCATGACTTCTCTGCCCTCCATATGATAAGAAGAACCAAGGAGGGTGGTCGCTTCTTTATGGCGCAAACTAGTTTTGAGAAACTGATCGTCAACTTGGAGGATAGCGATCACGGGTGGCGCGATACCGTCATCTGGGTCTTCGAGACTTAGGATTGTTGCAAAGTAGGACCGTGGCACCGTTCCAATTGATTGGAACAAACAGACACTCCGCAATTGGAGTTGGTTGTTTGCCCTAACCGGCCTCCCATTCCCCAGCTATTTCGTGGACTCGGGAAGGTGCAATCATGGTGAAAGGTGGTGTCGGATGAATGCTGCCTTATCCTCGAGGGTGAATCCTTTAGAGCAGGGCCTCAAACTAAGACCTAGGGTGCATGAAAAGTGCCCGGCTCGGGCTGATCTTACTGCAAAGAAGGTTGCTCGGGAGCCTTCCGAACAGTCCGACGAAGAAGAGGAAGAACGCGATCCGGCGCTCGTGCACCGCAAGTGGAAGCTCTCCAACTAGGCCAGCTCGCAGGTAAGAGTGATTTTGTTCTTGGAGTTTTATCTTTCTGCTGGGCTTAACTTTAACTTGGGAGTGTCTTATTTTGCATAAGAAGAGCCAGTTTGGTTATGGCTCAGATTAGTTTGATTATGGCTCTGATGCAGACAGCATGAAGCGAATTTTGAAGAGGCCGTGGGAGGGGGGAGGCTGACCAGGCAGTGAGGGACTTGGGAAGCGACTTCTCCTATTGTGTCTTAGGAGGACGGGCCCACAACCTGAGCTCATTGAGATGGCAGATTCTTCGACTTCCCTTCTCGAGATGGGATTCCACGCGAAGTCAACTCCCGGAGAAGGTTTCCGAGGTGATCCCCTGACTAAAACTGCTTTGTCTCTCCTTGTGGAGCCTTTAGTCGAGGTTCAGCAAGCTGGGTAGGATGTATCCGTTGGGACCTCAGTCGTTGTTTAGCCCTCTGCAGGAACATCCCAGAGAATTTTCATTCAGAGCTCAGTTGGGGATTATTCCTGCGGGGGGAGACCATGAGACAGTTCTTGGGCACGGAGACTTCCTCTGAGGCCTGGAGGAGTTTGAGAGGGTCCAATCGAGGGACCAAATGAAGTCGCTGGAGAATGACGTCTTCCAGGTAAACCTCAATACCTTTTCACTTTTCATTGGATGAGCAGTCTTCCTAATTGCTCTTTTTGCAGGCTATGGTAATCATTGTCCAGTCCTTGGGCGTTCAATAAGATGACCTGAGGGAGAAGGACTTGGCCATTACTGACCTCAAGAGTAAGCTCAAGGAGTTGCCTGCGGCGAGGAGGGAGATGATGAGAAGCTCGCCAAGCTCTAGGCCGACTTCGACAAGAGTTGGTAGCTCTCTGACGTCAGAAAAAAGAATTGGCCCAAGCTTTGGGGGATGCTTGAGGAGAAGACCATCGAGTCAGTGAGGCGATCTTTGAAATTGGAGCAGAAGGACTCTGAGCTCCAATTCACCCAAAAGGAGTTGGGGGAAGCACGCCAACTGGCCGAGGACGCCCAGGATGAGCGCGACCGTGAGAGGGTGGCCTTACAAATTGAGAAGGACTTGCTCCATGATCTGAACCAAGTGCAGGTCGGCGAGATTGAGGCCAGGAAGGACGCTTCCGACTTCAAAGCGAAGGTATAGAAGGAAATCCACGTATTCAAGTGCTTGAAGTACGAGCAGGGGTATAAGGATCGGAAGCAAGAAAACCACCGAGATACCCTCTTGAGGCTGGTGTCTCTCTCAAGGGGATCAGAGTGTGCCCATGATTAGAGTCCTCACAAAATGCCCTATTTCTGAGTCAGTCCTTATAGAACTCATCGCGAGCATGAACAAAAAGAGATCTGTAAAAAGGTCGATCCCAAAAAAACATTTCAGGGGCTCCAACCCTGGGAGGGGGGCTCCCCGCCCCTTCCAACCCCCACGGTGACCTGACCGCGCAAGTCGACCCGCAAATTACTCTGCGTTGGGTCAAGATTGAGAGAATAGCAACGTTAGGTGTAATAGAAAAAGGTAAAATAAGAAATGAAAATATATAAACAAGCGGTAGTTGGGAGGAATCAGTTCTTGCTGACGTGGATGAGACTGAAGCGAATCAAATTATGATGCTGAGTTTTCGTCCAATTGTGAAGCAAAATAGGTGGCTGTAGCAAAATATTCCTATTAAAATAGGCTTGAATTTTTCTACAAGATTTTTCAGAATTTAAATGTAGTTTTAACGTAAAAGGGTTTATTCGCAATAATCGAAAAGTCTATACCTATGATGCTGATTTCGAAATTAGGAGATATTGAAGAAATTTCTATAAATTGATTTTATCAAAAGGAATTCCAAAACATCTTTGAATCAAAATACCCAAATATTGACCATATGGTGTGTTTATATAAACCATAAGGCCTAACTAAGTTCTGTGTATGTGGTAAATAAGATCCATGCAAAATTGCCAATATTGGGTCCATACCATTTACCATTTCAATCTATGTTTTCAAATAAAGAAAGATCCCAAGAATCACCTGGGCCCATCTAATAATTTTTTTAGTAATTAACTATAATTCTATTAATAATTTATTTAATACAATGATGGAGAAAATTACCTTGATAGTTGTCTCTCTTTTCTTCCCTTAGACTTTGAAATTCTTCACTTTTATACCAATAAAATTCTTTTGCTTTATTTATAAACAGAATTGAGGAAACCTAGTTGTTTCAATATCTATTCTCAGAATGAGTTGACAATAATTCATAGTTAACGTAATTCTCTAACAATAATTCTACTCCTATTTAGTTTATGAAACCCAAATTGAGGTTTTATTTTCCATATTTGATTGTTATTATCCTAATTAAGAAACTTGACAAGGAAGCAAAGGTTATCTCCTATCCATACACAATTACATATTTTAATAATTATAAATTTATTATCAAAATTTTGATATTATAATTATGGAAAATTTTGCTATAGCCACCTTCTTTGCTTCATAATTAGATAAAAAAACTCAACTTTATAATTTTATTCACTACAGGCTCATCTACGTTAGCATACACTGATTCCTCCCATCCACCACTTTTTTATATATTTTATTTTCTCTTTTACCCTTCCCCATTACTCATAACGGTGCTTCCCCTCAACCCTGACCCCGACGCAGAGTTATTCGCGGGCTGACCTGCGCTGCCAGGTCACCGTAGGGTTGAAAGGGGGAACTCCCCTCCCGGGGTCGGGGGCGTAGTCTCTGAGAAATTTTTTTGGGATCGACCTTCTGTAGATCTCGTTTGTTCGCACTTACTATGAGTTTTGTTTGTGGTTAGATCTGGAAAGCATTAGGAATCATTCAACGTCATTGGAGGGAGTTTGCTAATGATGGAGATACTGATATGAGGATTGTAACTCATGATCCTAGTCCTCTATGAGGATTAACTTAGAAATAGAATATTTTGTAAGGACTGCGATCATGATCACAGTCCTAATAAAGAGGAATGCAACCATGATCGCGATCCTAAAAAAGTCAAAAATATGACATTTTGTGAGGACTGCGACCAACTGCTTTCATGGTCACAGTCCTCATAAATACTAAAATGTAGAACATTTTTTTGATTAATGCGATTATTGTCGCAGTTCTAATGATGAGGATTGCGATCATGGTCGCAGTCTTGATAAAGAAGATTTCGAAAAGTCTCAGAAACATGATTTTTTGTGAGAACTGCGATGAAAAAATAATGACGGTATCTGAGAATAAGCATTGGCTAACTCTGTGCCAGCAGCTGCGATAAGACAGAGGACGTAAGCGTTATCCGGAATGATTGGGCGTAAAGCGTCTATAGGTGGCTTTTCAAGTCCGTCATCAAATCCCAGGGCTCAACCCTGGACATGTGGTGGAAACTACTAAGCTGGAGTACGATAGGGACAAAGGGAATTTCTGGTGGAGCGGTGAAATATGTAGAGATCGGGAAGAACACCAACGGCGAAAGCACTCTGCTGGGCCGACACTGACACTGAGAGACAAAAGCTAAGGGAGCAAATAGGATTAGATACCCCAGTAGTCCTAGTCGTAAACGATGGATACTAGGTGATGTGCGTATCGACCCGTGCAGTGTTGTAGCTAACGCGTTAAGTATCTCACTTGGGGAGTACATTCGCAGTACTTAGAAATAAGGCTGCGATCATTTTGGGAGAGTTGCGATTATAGTCGCAGTTCTCAGAAATAAGACATTTTTGTGAGAACTGTGATCATAGTCTCAGTCCTCTATACCGTGATTATTTTGTGAGGACTGCAATCATAGTTGCAGTACTCAGAAGACATTTTTGAAGCGTTCTTATTTTTTTTGAAGCGATTAATTTGGGGCATTTTTGTCTTTCACTGTTGATGAGCGCTTCAGCGCTTGATACGTGGGCGCATATCCTTACTTTAAAAAAAGAGATGACTGAAGCAAACAAAATTATGAAGCTAAGTTTTTTCCTAATTACGGTTCGACATAGGGGGTTGTAGCGAAATGCCCCATAATTTTATGGATAACATTAAAAATTTTCTTAATTGATTAAAATTCTAGTTATGTTTCTAACATTTATCATTCTTCTTCCTCTTCTTATTCTATTTTATCTTGTCTCTTAAAATCCTAACCTTAAATCTCTTTCTTGAGGGAAAAAAACAGTTGAAAGCTCTTTCAGCCTTGTCATTTCGGCCAACCTACTCAAGTTTCTTATTTTCACCTCTATTATCCCTTCGAAAAACCCAAATGAACAATGTAACTTGAATGACTATACCTCGGAGAAAAATAATAACTAGTTATATGAATATATTCATATATTAAAATCAGATCTTTTAAAATGATAGTTTAACTTGTGATGTATCCTATGAGACAGACATTTATTTGTTTCAACTTTCGAGACAGATGAAAATACTCAAACTTGTATGCAAGTTAATCTGAAACTGCTGCATTATTTCCCCAATCTCTAGTTATCCAATTTTTTGAAAATATAAACTTGATTTAATGTGTCAAAGAAGAGGTGACTGTTCAATTATTTAGGTGTATGTTCAATGTTCAAGATACTACTCATTTATCTAGTTGTCCGTTCAATGTTCAAAATGTCCTTTAGTATTTTTAGAGACGTGTTTAATGTTGGTTGTGAAAGAATGTGTACTAGATAAGCTATATAATTGGGATATGCTATCAGTTGTAATTTGAGCGAGTGAGTGAAGAGTTATTGAAAAGAGTTTAAATGAAAGAAATTTATATATCTCTCCCTCCTATGTGTGGCCTTCTCTGATTCTATCTAATTAGCACACATATGCAAATTGTAGTTTACACTCTGTTGGTGTTGTTTTGTTGTATGTGTTCTTTTTTGCTAATAGTGGTATTAGAGTAAGGTTAAGCAAAGTTCCATGTGAAGCAAGAGCCAGGAGAACCAAGTCTTCAAAGTTTCATGAGGTGTATCTGATTTGAACGGAAGAAGGAAAAGGGATAAGAATGCTCTTTTTCATATTTGCTGTCGTCGGGTGATAAAGATACCCGAATTAGCACTCGTTTGAGACAAGAAGAGCCCATTATATCTAGTACAATCAGAAGTGTGTTGATTCACAATGTACGAACAAAAGGTGGAGTGTTGAGAGTCAAAATTGTACTCTCATGTTTTTTTTTTTTTGTTGCAGCATGGAGACACTAAATATCGAAATTTCATTCAAGGAAAGTCTATGAGAAGCTTTTCAGAAACTGAATATGCTACCTCCTGTCTTTTCTACTAAAAATGATGACCCAGATTATGCAAAAAGATTTCGTGGTATGTTGAAGTCTTTGATCCTTGTTTCAATAATTTATTTTTAGGACCTTGGAAATCAAGCCGCAAGGTGCTGAAAATGTTGTTTCAAGACTAGTTCTGGAGTATTTGCAAAATCTTTCAGTTGTCAGATAATTAATGTTAATCTTAAAGAACTTACAAATCCGCGCGCAGAAATCGATGAACTTCATAATTGAATGTATGAGTTAGAATCACAAGAAATCCAGATGCATGAAGATCCTGAGACCATCTCTGTTGAAAGTTCAAATTATAAACAAATATATTAAGGAAGCATCATGGTATGGTTAGATCAAGTTTAAGAGAGAATATTGAAAATATAAACTTGATTTAATGTGTCAAGGAAGATATGATTGTTCAATTATTTAGGTGTCTGTTTAATGTTCAAGGTAATACTTATTTATCTAGGTGTCTATTCAATGTTTAAGGTGTCTTTTAGTATTTTTAGAGATGTGTTTAATATTATTTGTGAAAGGATGTGTACTAGACAAACTATACAATAGGGATATACTATCAGTTATAATTTGAGTGTTGAGTGAAGAGATGCTAAAAAGAGTTGAAATGAAAGAATTTTATATCTCTCCCTCATGTTCCTACTATGCATGGTCTCATCTGATTCTATCTATTAACTAGCACACATATACAAAATGTAGTATACAATTTGTTGGTGTTGTTAGTGTTGTCTTGTTGTGTTTGTTTTCTTTGCTAGCACAATTCAACCTTCAAACTCTGACAAAATGTCTAAAGTGTTCATCATATTTCTCTTGAAAACTACATATCTCTACTCTCACAGATGGATCTCAGTCGCGGTGAGTACTTGACAGGGTGAAGGATCAAGACTTGCTGGAACCCTCTAACTTTATAGTTGGTATTTTTCATGGATAAATATGCATGCGATGAGATTATAGTGTAATAACAATATCTTGGAGGCAGCAAGAAAGCAAAAGAAAAGAAAGAAAACAATATTTATCATGTAAACCATCTATATATACCACTGGCTAGATCAATAGTTGAAAAAGATAACAGAAAATATGTATGATGTCTTAAGTAGAAAAATTATACACTGCTCAAAGGCACCAGCCATTCAAAATTTTCAACTGTAAGAGGAAAGGTTCTAAAATGAAGAACAAGTTTAAAAAAGTGATAATTCTTTCTTTCTCTGATCAATAAGGATTACTCTGTCGCTCTCTCCGGTGCAGAATAGACTTCCTCCTCTATTACATTGGTTGCCCCAAACTTGATACAGGTGCTCTAGCACTCATGCAGGTTCATCTTACTAAATAATTGCTCTTGTTGGAGGCTCCCCCCATTTTCTTGTAGTACAACTTCACAGCATTTTCCATACGAGCGTGAAACATCTTCCACTCCCTATAGCAACGCTCTCTAACCTGTAGAAGGATTCATGCGTAAGATTTTTCTTTCTTCCTTTTCTTTCCTTAAAGCTTGAATGGGAATGTATAAATGTAAGGAAACAATATGGATTATATCGTTAACAAGTTAAGAACCACAACTTTTTTCCCGATTTCTTGCTTACCTTTGCCGTAGTGTTTTTCCCTGCCCAGCTTGGTTCTGTTCAATACAGAAAAGAAAATGATGATACAATGAAGATAAACCATGCATATTAAAGACTACATTCCCTAAAAGAAAGAGAAATATAAGAAGTACATAATTGCAATCTCTTCCCCACCTGATCTCCGAGCGATGGAATCTCTTGGTGAATAATCCACTGAGAATCTACAACTCCTATTTTCTCATGAGCCGGCTGTTAATGGACATAATTCAGAAAGAAAATAACATGAAATTGCTAAAAAGAGAATAAACAACCTAGATGGCTGCCTGCTGCTAATACAAGCTAGATGTACATAGATGTACATACCTTCACACATTTTCTAAATGACAAATCAAGCCCCCATCCATGAATCAAGTCATTCTACAGCAACAAAGCACAGAATTATTTCACTCCCATATTTTTATGCCGACAGAGAAACATCGATACACGAGAGGCTATCTGTTTCACCTGAATCATATGCCATACACATCGCCATGCATCTCGCGAGAACACAGGTGCCATTATCTCCACAAAACTAAATATTGAGAGAACGATATATAACCATTACTAAAAGAAAGTACAAGAAAATAAGAGAGAATGCCATGACAATGTAATAATAATTTATGAAGGAATCCCTACGCGGCACATGGTGGGAGATGGGGATCAGGGCATCTGACCAGACTCTCCCTTGCTTCTCTGCACACAAATGAGTGACAAATATAGATGTTCAAAAGATCTATGCTGAGAAATCAGGAAAACACAATTACAGGGAAACTGTATGTTCTGTAGAACTCACTTGTGGACTTCACAATCATCTCTCCTTTTAGCAATTTGCCATGTTAAATTTTTCCTTGTTGACTGGACACCAGGCTGTGAAATCTCCAGCCCATGCCTCCTCACAACTTCTATGTACCTGGAAATGAAAGAAATCATTTTCTAGTATGATGGCAGAGATCTTTAAAAGAAAGTCGACGCTTATAAACAAGAAGATCAATTCTTACTTCTCAGCATTGAAATGCTCAAGCCCGAGATCTTCATCCAGATAAATATGTATTCATAGGGAGCCAAAATGTCCGGGTGCAAGAACCTCTTAGCATACCACCTTGCATCAACAAAGATATCAAAGAATTAGTCAGAAGTTTCCTCTTGAATAATAAATCACCAAATTAACAAATTGCTGAAATTGTTTCACACCATTTAGTTTGCTTGCTTGCGCTTATGTGAATAGCTTGTTTTGACCACTCAAATTCATCCCATTCGTTGGTCCGCCCATCATAATGGAACAATAAGATCGTAAAATTTCCAGAAAACTGCAACAGACAAGTAATTAGATCGAAGAAAGTTCAAAATACTGCAGAGGCTATCTAGTGAAAAAGGACTTGGGTAGATTGATAATCCTAGCTTGACTAGTAGTAACTGGTTTTAACTAAATAAATCATTAAGTAGGTCAAGGGTGTTATTAAAAAAAAAAATAGTAAATCTTATTAAAAAATAAAAAAGAAAAAGAATAGGAAGGAATCAGAAGTAGTGCAGCAGCAACAACAAAGCCCTGATCCCAATTTTGGTTCAGACACACTTATCCTTTTTTTTTTTTTATCCATTTAGCTATATTGAGGATCCATCATGCACGCTGTTTTCCCATACATGTGTCTGTCTGTATGGATTCATTTCACAGAGATAACAAAGTTCTTATTATTTCATGTTTTTAAGAATTCCATACATTTCAATAGGTGTCCTATAGAATGGTATGCCTCTAAACAAAATACTTCACCAAGTAAACTTCCATAATTTTGAAATGCATAACATTATCAAAGAAAGTGACCGTGCCACAATTCTCCTGTTGTAGTTCTACTTGATGGCCTTTTCAGCCAACATATTTGCTAATACGTGTCAGACAAGGTAAATAAATCTAGTTATCAGAATTTTCCTTGAGCGCATGATCAACGAAATAAATAAATCTCTAACTCCCAAGGCATCTCACTCAAGCCTTGTTATTAGAGTATTTAAACATAATACTTATCATCATTATTCTCTATCTTATTAAGGCAGGGAGCACGCATGCGCATTAACTGAAATTAGCTACATTTAAGCCTCTAATAAACAACAGCAAAACCATACGACCTGAGAATTGGACTTAGGCATCAAAATATGCCATGTTGGGTTATTGAATTTGTCTGATTTGAATCAACATGAAGTTGAACTACTGGTCTAGAATTATGCTGATTGTGGCCTACCCAGTGGCTGCGCTCTAAACTGAAATCTGCCGGGTCTTGCAGGGCCTCTTCTAAAGTAAAATTTCTAGCATCGACCGGATGTATTTGAGAAGTCCACTACACTTGTGGTTAAATTTTGCTCCAATTGTTTGGTCATAATGCCATCAGAAGCTATTGAATTAAGCCTGAATTGGAAGATCCAGCATTGCTTGGTAACAAGAGAGTTAGGTAAGACTGTGAGGGCAAGGGGTTAACACTTGCCAAATAAGTATTTTGAGCAAGATTTGTAGTGGAATCATGGGTTAAGTAGTAAAGGATAAATTTGAGATTTTAAAAATAAATTATACACTTTACCCCTTACTTTTTGTAGGAAAGTGCTCAATGCCTTCAACAGATTTGCATACGGGGAGAAACCCAAGGTGTGATATCTACACCCCCTTAACTCTTTTCCTTAAAATCCATTACACCTCCAACCAAGCAAGGGTTTAGTATGGAAGTATAATAACCTTAGTATTTGTATTGATTGGCTTGAGTATTAAAATTGCTTTTGGTATTCTCCTAAAAGTTCTGGCTTCAATAGTTTCAAGGCTTTTTTTTGTTTATTGTTTTAACGTGTATATGTAGTTTGAAATTTTGAATATATTTTGAGATTGTCTCATTACTCCACTCACTTTGTCCCTGCGTCACGCATCTCACCATGTATTCATGAAAAATGCGAATATTGTAATCATCTGCAAGCTCTTTTCTCATGTCTAGACGGTTATTTGTCTATGTGCAGAACAAGCTTGCTTGAATTATTCTTGCCCTCATAAATTCTAGTTTCCTTTCTAGTTATTCAGATGTGGAGTTGGGCCCAGTTTGATGCACAACCTAAGATTTTCCAAAACAATAACCAATCTTTTCAAAAACTGATTTTTAGATTTAAATTCCCTTAAGAAATTGTCAATTTAAAATTTTCTCACCCCGAGTTCATTTGTATTAAAAGTAAAAATAAAAAATTCATAATCTAAGCAATATAAAACCTCCTCTGTATCCCACCAGAAACACAGAGTCACAACCATATACAAGTATAAGGCAATTACAGGCAGAATAATATTTGCTGCCAGCTTGCAGCTATGTAAAATCGATCAGGTACTTTGATAGAGAGGCAACATATCTCTTATGAAGTTGACTGATCTATCAAATTATGTGACACATATTATAAAGAAAAATAGACTCTTTACTTACATGGCTCTGTTACATTGCGCATTAGTTCTGTAAAAAATGTGATCTATCTTTTCAGAACTCTAACATAAGAATGTTATGATCATCATTTAGTGTTAAAAATAAGAGATATATGCAATAAAATGAATCAAATTAAATATCTTATCAACTTTACGTTTATAATTAAAGGAAGCTTACAAAATATAAGCATGATCAAACTTTTGTGTTATTGCACTTATCTTTCGTTAAAACAACTATAACCATAAGCTCTCTCTTTAAAACACTACACACTTACCTTTTTCACTGCCGCATCAATGTTTTTGCTTTGGTTGTATCCCACGGTGAATGTTACAAGATATTTTTGTTTGGTTGGTAGGTCCTGCACAATATCATTCAAGCTGTCATTATTTGGTATCAGAGAAGAAATATAACATATGGATGACACAAAACATTCTTTCATATTTAGAATGCATAAGAAACTATATGGAGGGATATCCATTTTGATAACAACATCACTAGACTATATTCTTTATATGCAATGTTTTCTGTTTTACAAACTATATCATTTAGAATATGAAACAACCTTCCTATGGTTCAAATTAGTAACAAATTCAGTAGTTTTCAAATAACAATACACTTTGTAACTTTGCTTTGGTCCAAATTTAGTAAAAATATAAAATAATTGATTGTAGTTTGCATGTTTACTTAAATATACGCACATACATTGAGAAAGAAGGTAAAAATAAGTTTATTGCTAGGAAAAATGAAGACATTTTTTCATGAATTATCACTATACTCTCAAGACCTTCAACCTCTATCATATGCTATACACAAAATTTACGTGTTGCTAAACAAGATTCTCATGCGTCATTATCCTTTGCTTCAACTATTTTTTCCTTCAAAATCTGCACTTAACAGTATTTACTTTTCTAGTCCCTTCACCTATTTGTGATTATCTTCAATACTTCAACTGAATTGGCAATTGGAGAAAGATTTCTGTCCTATAATGAATATAAGTCTGATTTATCCTTTTATACTTCATCATTAAACCTAAAAACTACAATTTGTTATCATGTCTTTTCTTCTTGTTGTCCTCTTTATCAACTCTATCTAGAGCATTAGTCTTTCCAAAGGAACTGCAGGTTCTTCCTCGAGAAAAGAGGATTAACATGCATGCTCCTCCCCTTTTTTCTTAGATTCAACTGCATTAAGAGTAGGATAAAATACCTCCTGATCTTTTCTTCACACCTAATCTTCCATACTTTCTCTTGCTTCAAAATTTTGTATTGGAAAACAACTAAAGAGTTATTTGACAAAAGTTAGTCATTTTAGATACCACTCGTCCAACTAGATTAGAGTTGCATTCTAATTGTATTCATTTTTTTCCCATAAGGTATCTTCCTCTTACATGTCCAAAATTTGCATTTAGCAAACCCGGAGGAACTCCTCTTCTAACCTCTCCAGAGTAACCTTTCTTATCATATTCTTTTCAGTTGATATCTCTGCACAACATCTACCATAAGCCATCCATTTTTCAAGTTATTGCGGCTTTAGACATGTAAAATGACCATCCAACATGTCTAATCAACTTGAGGTGATTTATTATTATCAAAGGTTCATATGAATGTATGAGAGTTCTACCAAAAAGCAATTATTGATAGAAGATCTCTCTCTAAAATGGGTGCCATGTCTGTCTTCTTACTATATATTATCCCCCGTCAAGCAATAGCGACCTCCCTTTCTACAATCCTATGACCATTTTTTTCCTGGTCTGAAATTAAAAATTAATAATTCATTTTTTCTATAGGAATATCTATGGACAACACTTGTTTTCATATCAAATTCATGAAACTGGTTTTTCATCAACAACACATAATATAGCCATATTCCACCGCGCGCGCTCTGTCCCTTTCACCTCTTTTAATGAAGTAGTGACTTTTGAGTTTATCTTTAAAGTTTCATGTAGATTTTCTCTCGCCTAAAGGTTGATCTTTGACCTGTGATGTAAAATTAGTCCAGGTTTTCAATAGTGCCTATCAACTTTGCTCAATGACTTTCTATTGGTGTTTTGTGTCTTTAATTCTAAAAGTTGACCTGAAAGCCAAGAGGTGGTTTAAAGGTAGAGATACGTGTACCGGTAGATCAAGAGGTGGTCCAAAGGTAAAAGTACAATGTAGTGATTAGAGAGTAAATGGCTAGAGAGATTGAAAGTTGCATGTTCTTGGAATTCGATATAGGGGATGCCGATATAATGGCTTATTGGCTAGGGTGAGAAAAAGGCAACCGCAAGAGAATTCTCTAAGTGTGTGGAGAAAAAAGTAAGAGAGAAAAATATAGAGAGCAGAGTAACAAGTAAGCAAGAGGATTGAAGTCATTAAATCTTTTGTATTTGCATTTTATTATTTGATAGTGATATCTCTCCACCTCTGAGGACGTAGGCCAAAGTTATTGGGCGGAACCTTATAATCTTTTGTGTTCTCTGGTTGCGTCTATTGAGTTTGTGCTTCCTTATTCTTTCACTGACTCGATCTCCTATATCCTTACGGTCCGTAAGTCAAGTATGACTTGTGCCTGAATTGTTCAACAATTGGTATTAGAGCTTTCGGTGGAGTTTCGAGCCGACATAGAGCCGACATAGAGTCGAAATTCAAGGTGGAGAAATTTGATGGCAAGGTAAACTTTTCTTTGTGGCGGCAGAGAGTGAGGGGGCTCTTGGCACAACAAAGTCTCCATAAGGCATTGTTGGGGAAGGAGAAAGTGATGAGTTCAACATGTGTTGAGTCATCAGAATCCTCAAAAGGAGGATCAGGTTCATCTTCCACCTCGAAGGCGGCCATGACGGAAGAAGAGTGGGAAGATTTAGACCTCTGAGCTGCGGGGACTATTAAGTTGTGTCTCATGGATAAGGTGCTTTGTAACGTGATCAGCGAGAAGACAACATCCCGTCTTTGGGCAAAGTTAGAGAGCCTCTACATGTCCAAAAATCTCTCCAACAAACTCTACCTCAAGAAGCAACTATTCGGGTTGCATGTGAAGGAAGGTGCATCCATTTATGACCATCTTAGTGTCTTCAATATGTTAGTCACTGGTTTGTTGTGTGTCAATGAGATATTGAAGGTGACAAAGCCTCATATTGTTGAATTTTTTGCCACCTTCATATGAGCATTTGGTAACTACTATCATCAATGGGAAGGACATTATCGAGTTTGAGGATGCCGCTAGCATATTGGTGTCAAATAAAATTCAAAAGAGACTTGTTAAGATAGAGGTGGGAAGGGTTATTTGCATAATCTTCAAAGAGGAAAGGTAAAAGCAAAGATCGAAAAGAGAATAAAGATCACCATAAGAGAGAGTCAAAAGGAAAATAGTTCAATGTCACTTTTTAAGAAGCCCAGGTACCTTCTTAAAAGTATAAGAAGTACACAGAGCATCTACAAAAGTAAGGAAAGAAGAAAACCAACTTGGCAAGTGTGGCAGTTTTTGAAGCTGATGTTCTCACTGTATGTTTGTCAGGAACCCAATATTCAAATGAGTGGATATTGGATTCTGGTTGCCCTTATCACCTGACCCCAAATAAGGAGTGGTTCGAGACATAAGAGCCTTTTGAGATGATTCTGTTCTGATGGGGATAATGTATCATGCTAGATGGTTGGGATTAGAACCGTGACGATAAAAATGTATGATGGTGCGTGCTATCAAACTCTTGCAAAAGTGAGAAATGTACCAAAGTTGCAGAAAAATCTTGTCTCTTTTGGGGCATTAAATTCTTTGGGGTGTTGGTATGGAGCCGAAGGTGGAGTTCTGAAGGTGACCTAGAGGTCAATGGTGGTGATGAAAAGGGAAAAAGTTTGGCAACTTGTACAAATTGCTTGGCAACATAATCACTAGAGGAGCATCTATGACAACTATCGAGGAGAGCAGCAAAGATGACACCAAGTTGTGGCATATGAGACTCGACCACATGAGTATACAAGGTATGCAGGAGTTGCAAAAGAGGGGGTACTCTATGATGTTCAAAGCTGCAAGCTTACTTTTGCAAATATTGTAAGTCCGGCAAATAACACAAGATTTGGTCAAAGACTACATCCATTCAGATGTGTGGGGACCGACAACCGTACAATCCAAAGGAGGAGCCAAAATTTTCACTTTTATTGACTTCTCGAGGAAGGTTTTGGTTTATTTCATAAAAAATAAATTAGAGGTGTTCGAGAAGTTCAAAGAGTGGAAAGCCCCTTAAGGAGTGATAATGGAGGTGAATACACCAATGCCGATTCAAGAAGTTTTGCAAAATAGAATGCATTACTCCGCATTATACTATTCCAGGCGAGGCTGATCAAAGTGGGATTGTAGAGTGGATGGATAGGACTCTCTGTGAGAAGCCAAGTAGTATGAGGCCGAATTCGGGTCTGCCTAAAGAGTTTCAGGCGAAAGCTATCAACATGGCATGCTATGTGGTCAACCTTGCACTATCTACAATAATAGATCTAAATATCCCTGAGAAGAAGTGCCTTGAGGAGAAAGTTAATTTCTTAAGATTAAAAATCTATAGTTTCCCGGCATATGCACTTGTAGATGCAAGCAAGCGGTCAAAGCTTGATGTAAAATCCAAGGAGTGTGTTTTTGTTGGATTCTTGTATGGATTATGTAATACCCCCTTCCTAGGATACGTACCCAGATACGTATCCTAAATTCTTTGACCGTTTTGTCTCAATTTTATTCTAGTATTTGTATTTAAGTATGATTGCTTATGTTTTTGGGTATCGGATCTGGATTCTCAATCTTAGAGTCAGCCCTGACACGGACCAGGAACCCGATACCAGCCTACTATCCGATTTGACCTTTTTGATAGTCCGATTTGACCGATTTCAATTTCAAACACTGTTTTCTAAAATTTTAGATTTTTCATGATTTTTTAAAAATTTTCAGAATTATTTTATAAAATCTCCAAAACGGAGTCGGTCGGCATCGCTGACTGATTCCCGGATTTATAGTTTTCAAATGGGATTAAATTTTTAAAATGGCTTTCACATTACTTCTTAAAATTTTATTTTCTATCTAAATATATTTTTTGAGATTTTTCTAAATTTATCAAAATTTAATCGATTCTGGTGTCGGCCGGTATCGCCAGAAGATTTTAGGATTTTAATTTGAAAACACATTAAATTTCTTGAATCTGATTTTACCGAGCATTTTAAAATGATATTTTCTATTTTTAAGAATTTTTGGAACATTTTTGAAACAGTCGAATTTTCACTCTATTAAAATAATAATATTATTTACCGACGTTTTCTTTCTTGCTTTTTTCTTCTCTACCCCTACTTTATACTCCCAGATATTATAATAAATTAATTAGATAATCATAAATTTTTTTATTATTTTCTTTTCTTTTCCTTATTTTTTCTTCCTTTTTCCTTATTTTTCTTTCTTTTTCTTCTTTTCTTTTCTTCCCCCACACTCCACCTCCATGCCCTGTGCACCCACTCCCGCAGCGGCAGCCAAGAGCAGGGCATGATGGGCTGAACAGCCCATCTCCCCCCATCCCTTTCATCATCACATTTTTCTCCTCCTCCATTTAAACCCTCCCTTCTCCTTCCCTTCTACTTTCATTATTCCATCTCCTTCAAACTAAACCCAACTCCCTTCATCTTCACCACCGCTGCCTATACCATCACCACCACAGCCGCCGGCCGTCCCTAGGCCGGCCAACCATTCCCCCATACCCCCTCTCCACTCTACCACCTCCTTCAACCTCCACCAACTCCCCCACCATCTCCAATTTCACCAAAACCCACCACCACCACCTCCCTTCCTCTTCTAAAATTCACTACCACTCCATCAAATTCACCACTCCACCACCCCATCATCAACTCCTCCTCTTTCTCTAACTCCCCACCACCTCCAACCACCACCACCACCAACAGCCGCCACCACCTCCACCAACAACACCCAACAACAACAAAACCAAACTCTCCCCCAGGCCCAGGCCGCCGCCCCCTCCTCACCGACCGCCGGCCGTCTGCCCCCTCCTCTTCTTCTTTCTTTCTTTCTTTCTTTCTTTCTTTTCTTTTCTTATTTCTTTATTCTTTCCTAAATATAACCACTTTCCAACTCCCTAAATACCCCTCCTCAACCCCTTATTACTTCCCTATAATTACACTCATACCCCTTCCCTTTTAATTCCTATTTTTCCTTTTAAAAACACCCTATTTTCTCTCTCTCCTTCCTATAACTTTCTCTCTCCTCTCTCTCCCCCTCTCATTCCCTCTCTAATATATTTATAATATTTATTATTTATATATACATATATTTATATATATAGTATGGGCTAGTAGCTTGCTCACTCGTATTAGCGGATTTCTCAAACTTTTACTTGGTATTGTGCCTGATTTTAGACGAGTACATTTCTTACTTTCTTACCATCATTTCATGTTTAATAATTATTATCTGGCTTTTAATATATGATGCCTATTTACGCAAGTTGGTATATGTCATATAAATAATTTATAACATTATCATGCTTTATAAATAGCCTCCGGCCATTATTATACTTTGTCGCACCGATATTATACCGGGTATGTCTAGATCTGCTCCCGCTTTACTCGATTTCACATAGCTAATTAAAAGATAAATTTATTATTATAAAAATGGTTGTGTAGAGTTTGAAATGTTTATGTCATTCTCCTGTACCGTGTTACGTGACCGATTGATACTTAGTATTTGATGTTGCGACTCTCACCACCGATATATTAGTTACCTGACCCTGATATGTATACACTGGTACTTGCCATGCTTATTATTTGATATCTGATACCAGTACTTACCATGCTATACTTATTATTTGATATCTGATACCGGTACTTACCATGCTATGCTTATCACTTGATATCCGACACCGGTACATGCCATGTTATACTTAACACTTGATATCTGACACTGGTACTTGCCATGCTATACTGACACCTGATATAATAACATTTGACATTTGACATGCTACACCCAGTGTTAGTACACTTGACCTGATATTGTGGCACCTGCATTATATTGCAAATTCATGACTATTACTTTTATGGGAACTTGACATGATTATTATA
The DNA here is from genome assembly GCA_038442645.1 of Agave tequilana. Taxonomy (NCBI): domain Eukaryota; kingdom Viridiplantae; phylum Streptophyta; class Magnoliopsida; order Asparagales; family Asparagaceae; genus Agave; species Agave tequilana. Next base: position 42,196 of record JAVJIF010011272.1, read on the forward strand.
CTGTTACTAGATATTTGGTATTCCTGAACTCCTGAACTCCTGTATTTTTGAACCCTGAAAAAAGGTGGCTCATGATATTATACTTCTGTTAATTCCCGTAGTTGGATAATCATGGTTATACTATATACACTTGTGAATATTATCTTTAGGCAATTCTTATAATACTCAACTTACACTGGGTTGGGAAAAACTGACGGAAACCGGTATGATATCATATTTATAATGGTGATATTTCTAAAGCGTCGTATGGGGCGCGTAATGATAAATCCCCAGAAGCAGTAGCCTGAATCTGAAGTGTCTTGTGGGGCACATAATGATAAGTCCCTGGAAGCAGTAGTTTGTACTCCTGAGCTAGAACCGAGCAAAGACGGGACCCACTATAAATATGAGCCATCAGATTTGTCAGTTTCCAAATAATAACTCGTCTTATTCATAGTGGATATATGTGTATCGGTAGCACATACCTAAGCATATGAATCAGATGAATAACATAAAACAAACAAATAGTAATAATGTTAGGAACGTGTGATATTTGGTCTCTCCTTTGTTCGGGTTCTGGTACTCACATATCAGACCCGGATAAGTTCTACAAGGTGTAAACTCTAGTATAGACTATCGGTGATGTGAGACGCCGGTAGGAAGGCGATTGAAATATCAAACAGTACTGATTATTATTATTGTATAAATTAAAATGTAACACCTTTATATTCCAGTTATCATGTTATTTCCTGAGTTGATACATTGTTCTATGACATATGATGATTACACAAGGCACACTATAATTCTGTTACTCTTAAGATAACTCAAGTTTTATAAACTCAGACGATGGCGACATGAGATATGTGGTATATAGATGAGGGTTTCCTTGTCTGGATTATCCCCTTGACGTATCTGTCCCGTGAACTAATAATCTGAGCTTGTACAACTAATTTTTGTCTATACTTATATTTATCGCATGTTTAACTTATTTATTGCATGCTTATATGTATCTATGCTCTTCATACTATCTTCTATGCATGTTTTCAGCTTCCTATTCATCGATATACATGATTTACTGTCGTTCCTTTAATTTCCCTTATATTACTTGTCATTTCCTGTACCTGCATGCCTGAACCACATCACTTGATCATGTACACGTGTGCCTGTTATGCACGCCATTTGGTTTTATTATATGTACTCGCAAGGTTGCGTCTGACAACCCTAGATTCTCATATTCAGATCCTAGAGACTGGACCTTAGTGGCCTTACTGTAGCTGATCAGAGCACACAACGGATCCGCCCGTGGTGGTCAGAGCACAGTCGAAGCTTGGACGTCGCCGTAGCTCTTCCTTCTAGTTCCTCTACTGTTTGGCTCACAAGGTCCCTCTTGCTGTATTGTGAGCACCTTTCAGCTTTTGTATATCTCTTCATGTATTGTACCTTTATATTTTCTGGTGATGTGATATTACTATAATATTGTATCACTTTCTGTGATAACTATGTACACTTTTTGTTAGAATGTATATTACCATTGTGCTTCCGCCTCTGATTGTTGCCTGTACTGATGCTTAGCGTATATACGTAAGGGTATTTTCGACCTGCGTATATATGTCACAGTGACATCTCCGTACCCGCTGGATCGGGGCGTCACAGATTAAATGGCTACAAGTTGGGATATGGTAGAGAAGAAGATCTTCATAAGAAAGGATGTTATCTTTGATGACGGTCGCATGATCAAAGCCTTGAAAGGGAGCACTATGACCGAAGGAGGTGATAAAAAGGAAGCCAAAGTTGAGGTAGAGCTGACCACTTCTAATAAGCAGCTGAACCAGAAGATGTAAGTCGAGGAGTTAGTGGAGTGCAAAGAGCCTAGAGCTAGTGATTTGGCAGCTAGAACAAAGATACCATACAACATTGCACTTGGTAGAGACCAGAGGGTGATTAAAGATCTGGTGAAATATGTAAATGAAGATGATTTGGTTGCTTTTGCTCTTGTAACCAAAGAAGGATATCTCTCAAGTTTCAGAGAAGCTTTTGAGCATCCAGAGAAGAGAAAGTGGCTTATAGCCATGGAGGAAGTGATGAAGTCTCTTCACAAAAATGAAACATGGGAGCCAGTGAAACTATCTGCGAGAAAGAGGACCATCGAGTGCAAGTGGATTTTTTGGAAGAAAGAAGAGCCTATTCTACAAGAGAAGAGACACAAGGTAAGACTTGTCGCTAAGGAGTATGCTTAAAGGGAAGGTGTGGATTATAACGAGATATTCTCTCTAGTGGTGAAACATACATCTATCTGAGTGCTCTTATCCATGGTGACTATGGATAACTTGGAGCTGGAGCAATTGGATGTCAAAAAAACTTTTCTCCATGTGCAAATTATGGAGAAGATCTATATGCAACAACCAGAGCGGTTTGAGAAGCAAGGGATGGAGGACCATGTATGCAAGCTAAAGAGGTCTCTCTGCGGGTTGAAATAATCACCGCAACAGTGGTACAAGGGTTCAATTCCTTCATGATGGGGAACGACTTCACCCAAAGTGAGTATGATAATTGTGTCTACATAAAGAAATTGCTTGATAGGTCATGGTTCCTCTATTTGCTTCTTTATATTGATGACATGCTGGTAGCTGCTAAGAATATGAATGTTATAAATAAACTCAAGCAGAACTTAAGTAGATTTGAGATGAAAGATCTTGGTGGTGCCAAGAAAATCCTCAGCATGAAGATAAGCAGAGATAGAGAGAAAGGACTACTATGGCTATCTTAGAGCAAGTACATCAAGAAGATGCTTGAGAAATTCAAAATAAATCAAACAAAGCATTTTTCTACCCTGTTAGCGCACACTTCCAACTATCAATGGCGTGTTGTCCTTCTACAGAAGAAGAGAAGCAGTATATGGCAAGAGTGTCATATGCAAGTGTAGTTGGGTCACTCATATATGCAATGGTATGCACTAGAACGGATATTTGGTGAGTTGATATATATCAAATCTAGGGAAAAGGGATTAGAAGCAGTCAAATGGGTGATGAGGTACCTAAGAGGAACTACTAAGAGGTGTATTATTCTCTCTATGAACAGAATGCACAAGCAGGTGGAGGGGTTTATAGATTCTGACTTTGCAGGTGATTTGGACAATAGGAGGTCCACTACCGGATATGTGTTCACATATGGTAGAAGCTCAGTTAGTTGGAAGTCTACACTTCAGTGTACAATCGCTCTTTTTACAAGAGAAGCTGAGTATATGACAGCGGTTGAAGTGGCAAAGGAGGCATTATGGCTGAAGAGCCTTGTGAAATCTCTTGGAAGGGAGCAAGGCGCAGTGTCTATTATTCATTGTGACAGTCAGAGTGCCATTCATTTGGCAAGGGACCAGTGTTCCATTCAAGAACCAAGCATATTGCTATTAGTTACCATAAGATCTGAGATTGGATCGAAGGGGGGAGATCAGTATTGAGAAGACTGATACAAAAGGCAGACTTCATGACAAAAGTTGTTCCAAAGGAAATGTTCGAGCTATGCTCGAATGCCATCAATGTCATCCGCTATTGATGGTGCGGAGGCACTCAAAGCAGGAGCGTGGTAGGTATCCCATTTCAGGTACCTTGAGGAGAGAAACACCAAAGAGTATTCTTCTTGGCTGAGTTTGGAATTCAAGCCAAGGTGGAGTTTGTTGATGTTTTATATCTTTAATTTAAAAAGTTGTCTGGAAGGCCAAGAGGTGGTTTAAAAATAGAGATACATGTACCGATAGATCAAGAGGTGGTCCAAAGGTAAGGTATAATGTATTGACTAGAGAGTAAATGGCTAGGGAAATTGAATGTTGCATGTTCTTAGAATTTGCTAAAGAGGATGCCTCTATAATGGCCTTATTGGCTAAGGTAAGAAAAAGAAACATCGAGACAAATTCTCTAAGAGTGTATAGAAAAAGAGAGAAAAATAAAGAGAAAGAGAAGTAACAAGTAAGAGAGGATTGAAGTGATTAGATTCTTTATACTTATATTTTATTACTCTATAGTGATATATCTCCACCTCTATAATGATATAACTCCACCTCTGAGGACGTAGGCCAGAGTTATTGGGCCGAATCTCGTAAATCTTTTGTCTTCTCTGATTGTATCTATTGTGTTTGTGCTTTCTTATTCTTCCACTGACTCGATCTCCTAGATCCTTGCGGTTTCATTAGTCAGGTGTGCCTTGTGCCTATGAATTATACAACAATTTCAAGTAAAATTCTTTCAAGATGTATAAATAACACGTATCCTTTTATTTGTTTTCTGTCTTTCTCCTACTCCGCTATAGGACAACCCTTCTCCGTGGTCTCTTTCTCCTTTAATGATGGAGAAAAGTCTCCTCTAGGTTTCCTTATTGCAAAAGTACACACTGTATAACTTCTCATGGTTAATATAGACATACGCACACGCGCACACACATGCATCTATATACATTGTCATCTTATGTATATGGAAGGATGGGAAGATCTTTTTTTAGGACAAATTTCATCAAACTCTTTTAATTTATCACTGAGAATTCCTTTACATATTTGTCTTTCTTTTTCCTACACATTTGATAGGGTTTGATGATGATTTTACAATATTTTCATTTAAATTTCTCTAACATCACTAAGAAACCTTTAATTCCAAGGGATTTCAATATTAAGAATTATATCCAAATGACCAATCATTTGGATAGGATTCTTTTGAATTTTAGAACTTAGAATTCTTATGAATTGGAATTTTAAAACTCTTTGAAAAATCTATGAAAGAAGAAGAAAGAATGACCTGGGTAAGATGTACTTATAATGGTTCTGATAATGATGGATCTAGTTGCTACTTGTGAAGGATTGACTCGAGTCACAATCAATCAAAAAAATATGAAAGGGTAAATTATAATAATAAACCCTATTCAACTATACCTAGTTTTTGACTTAATCACCCTGATTTATAAAACAGAACAAGTAGCCCCCTCCTCCCAGCTAATCTTTTTAAAATTTTATAATAATAGACGTGACTAACATCTTCTAGTCAAATAAATAATTAATTGGTAAGATCCAATGAAAAGAAACTTGCTAACCCTCATTGACTGCAATTAAAAAGGCTTGAGACCAGAGCTTCTACAAAAAAAATATATTTCTTGTTAAGAACTGAAGATCTGAGCACTCTGAAAAAATATTCATTCAAAATCTTTGGGAAACTCTAGAGCTTATTGAAGAAGCCATTTTCGCCAAACAATAGAAACAAAAAAGTAGTTTTTTGTTCAACTGATTACTCCGAATAGATGCCCATTATCAATTAATAACTTGATAAAAAAACTTAATGTGGGGTCTATTGTAATTTACCCTGTATTAAGTTTCTTATTTGATTTATAAATTATTCAACGATAATGCATTCAATGGAATTTAATTTGCATTTGGTAGCTAGTAATATTAACTTTTTAAGATAATAATGTATAATGTACGATAAAAAGGAAGAACAAATGTAAACAGAATATATAAATTTACGAATATTTATGTAGAGATTAACAAAGAAACACACCTTACTCGGATGACCCCATAAGTTGTGCATGTAAAAATCTGATTCTGATACAATAATGCCAGGTGGTAATCTTTCTGCACCTTTAGGATTCGTAGAAACATATATCTGCATAAGATTCATGTACAAGTTAATGCTAAAAAAAATTAACAATAACATTGTTTAAAGTTTTACAACATCAAGTGAAATTTTAAAACCAAATAATGATTCCAGTCTAATAATAAAAAAGTGAACGAGAACAAATTTTAGACCAGATTTCAAAAGAGAAACTAAATATAATTTCAAAAAAATAAATAAATAAAAAGGTTGTTTAATAAATTATAACCATAGGAAATGGTTACCACTTTTTTAAAACTATATATTGAAATTTTATTCTAAAGTTGAGTGAGATGCAATAAGACACAATTATTAGTACACAATATACTAGTATTATATTTGTACTTTTTAATGTTAAAACTTAAAATAAAAAGTTTTGAATTAGTTTCTAATGTTGAAAGGAATAACCTATCAATAATTTACATATAATTCTAAATTAAAATTATATAAAAAGAATTTAGGTATTTGTCTTGGAGTTGTATAACAATTATCTTTGCATAATCCTTAACAAATTATACTAAATCAAATTGCTAATCAGTTTTTGTTTTTAGAAAGACAGTTCAACTCAACTTATGATTTTTTTTATTTTATACAAACTTGTTTTTCTTAAACATAGTTGATTTCTTTCTTATAGCCACATTGCTTGCGGATTTCTTCTTTATGGGGACATTCTCTTAGTACGTGTTATTAAGAGTTAGGGAGAGATTATTTTGCTTTCATATTTTGATGCCTTCTATATTTCTAGAGTATTTTTGTTTATTGTCATAATTTATACTAGTTGATATATACTAAATTGTGATGAAAAATTAAATCATGTGTCTTCTTGCAAAATTTAATTAATGTTGTATTTATTATAAGTGTTTGTATATATATAGAGCGTCTGTAGATATAAATATATAAATTTTCATTTAAATTTGACTTCTATTGGATAGAAAAATATCCTTATAAAGCAACAACATAAACTATCAACCCTTTTGGTTATAATATATCAAGAAAAGTTTATTTCACATTTATTTTGATGCTTAAATAAAGTGTGTGTTATTTTTGAATCATGTCAATGGTATCACTATCCAGCCACATGTAACTAATATTCAAAAGGGTAAATTGTAGAAAATCTCGTGTTTATTTATGTTTTATAAAATAAAAACCCATATTCTATTGAAAAGAGTAGACAACCTCTTGCTTATTAAGTTCACCATAAAACATCCCTACGCGATTGTCAGATTTTGTAATTTGTGTGAAATCTAAGAGTATATGAAGTTTTTTTCAAATCTTAGACAATACAAGTGTGTTCTAGGCTAAATCCTATAAAACAAAGAAATTTTCTACCAATTTTATAATGGTATAGGGGTTTCAGTTGAATTCATTAGAGTATGATTTTATTTACTTTAATAAATATCGGGTTTTTGCAAAAAACTAAATTATAAAGGGTTTTATGCAATTAACTTAATCCAAACTTGTAACTATTTCTAATAGAGTATATCTTATTTTCATTTTACCTGCATTATGTAGTAAAGACAGAGGCTAAGCATTTCTTCCTTTAAAAAGTACTTTTTCTTGTTTCTTTGATTGAGAAATGAATCTCTCATTAGAATGTATTTTTCTAAGGCAAACATATATAAAAAGGATGAATATTCCATTCTATTCAATTATTTAAAGTATTAACAATAATGACTATTATAAAAAATGAACTATGCAATAAATAATATACGAAATTTATACATAATTATACAAGTTGCATAAGAATATATAACAAAAGCGCATAATTTAAAAGAAGCACGTACCTCATTGTCAGTTGAATTCAACAAATTCTTACTTATTTGATCATTTGATGAAATCCTAGCCTGTTCCTGTATAATACGCGGTGGGATGCTGGAGTTCTTACCTCCAGTGTATAAAATTCTATAAGAAAAGAGTAACTAATATTCACAACAAGAAAATAAGTTACAATCAAAAAAAAGATATATACAATTAATATTATAAGAGAATTATGAAATAAGTTTTAGTAAATAAATAATTAGCTTACCCTTGTGGTGCTAGCTAAAGGGGAAAAACTTCCAATTAAAAAGCCGAACAAAACTCCGATGGCTATTCTTACATTAAGTCTCATGCTCTCGTTTGATTTCGTAAGTAATACACTGCAAGTATAATGCAATAAAATAAAAAATCATAACGAAACAAAAGAATATAATACTCAAATATTGACAACATGGGGTTGTCTTAGTTCTAAAAAAAAAAAATTAATCAACCTGCGTCTAGGGGTTACAAATTTCGCCATCAACCGTCAAGAGTGATGAAAAGACAAATCCTTTCAAGTGGAAGCTGTCGCTGCTCAATTGTTAATTGCTTCATAAAAAATATATGTCACTATTACAAAAAAAACATAAAGGAAAAAATTTAAATGCTAAAAATTAGTCAATTTTTAACAAATAAAATAATCTACACATTTAACAAATGATTCTAAAATGATTCTTTCTTCAAACCTTAGAGAAATTCATTTCAAGAACTTTAGTTTACTTAACAATAATAACTATCGAATTCATCAAAATTCTTTTTTCTAAAAAAGTAGTTGAAAGATCAATGATAACATCGTTGTTGGGTTGCCAATAATGACTTAGGTATAGGATAATGAGGGACTCCAGGTTTAGGGGAGGAAGGGAGTCAAGGTTGGAAAGATAAAGATGAGTGATAGTTTCAATGTTAAACTCTGAGTTGAGATGAGGAAGAAGAATTCTGAAATGAAGATGAAAATCTTACATAAAATAACTTTAAATAACGGTAAACAAATATTCAAAAAACTCCAAAATAAATTTTGAAAAATGTAATTAGATGATAATATTATTTCCTCAAGCATTTATTTAGTTTTCTCTATTATTGTAAAGTTAAAGGCACCATATGTATTAAATAAAAAATATTTTGTACTCTCATACTAGAAATTAATTCTTTTATTAAAAGTTAACTAGAACATATATGTTAAAAGAGTTAAGTCTTGTAACCCTTGTTAAACTTAATTTCTTTTTAGCCCCAATTTTTTTAAAGTTTAAAGAAAAATAATGACATTACAGTTAAAAATCCTCAAGAATTGAAATAAATTATCCAAGTTAATTTTCATGTGCATAGAACATGCTAAAAATATCATATATATTGCTAAAAAATATTACTCTAACTGACAGTACAAATTAATAAGAGTGAAAATTTTCTTTTAATTAACTATTAATTTTCTAAAATTTAATAAAACTTTATAAAATATTATGTATCATTTATATAGTAAATCATTAATAACAAAAAAGTTCAGCAAGCATTGTTATAAAATCATCAAGAATAAAACTAGTATTAACTGTTAATATTAAAAAAATTTCTAATCATGTTTAATAAATAATTGTTACTTGTTTACTTAGTTATAATCATAGAAATATAAATGATAAGTAAGTGATTTAATAGTTAGTAGAAAATCATTTTAAGTAAGCTATTATTGTACAATAACTGGTAATAAGTAAATTTCTTTTATTTATTTTTTATTAAATACCTGGTAATAATTTACTTGTGAAGAATCATTAATAATATTAAGAGGGAATGCCATAGTTTCCATGAGAAAACCTCATGTGCATTAAATGCTCATTTTATTCAAAGTTGAACTAGGGTATTGACAATAAAAAAAGAAAGTATTTAAGAAATAGGATTGGACTTAAAGACATTGTCGAAATGAAAAAGATTTACAGGTCAAATTTTCAAAATTAAATATGTTAAGGATTCATTGAAATGCTAACATTAAATAAGTTATTTCTATAGTTATTATAAAATTATAAAAATAAAGCCATTGCTTTTATATTTTACTGCAGTAACTAAAATTTGTTGTACATTCCTATATTGAACAATCTATTTTTTGAGAAATCACTAATAATAGTAGGATGTGATGTTTTACATGAGAGAACTTTTTTTTGTACTAAATGCTTAGTTTTAGTCAATCTGGAACTAGATAAAAATGAACATGTACCAAAAATGCAAAATATTATATGATTAAGAAATAAAATTGTACTTGAAAGACACTTCAAAAATGATAAAACTAAAGTTTAATAGTTAAATGAAATCCTAATGAATTAAAGATTCATATAGATGTCAATGATTAATAGATTGCTTTGATAGTTGGTACAAAACCATTAAAAACTAATATTTTTAGTTAACTGTTAAGAACAATTGAAAGTTATTTTTGTTCATGCTTAAATATAGAAAAATATAATTTAGTAATCAATAATAATATTAGAAGGGGATGCCTTGATTTTCATGAAAAGTGGACAATTATCATAAATGCCCACTTTTGTACGAACTTGAACTAGTTACATGTTAACATGAAATAATTAAAAAAAATATTATATGAGTAATAAATAAGATTGAACTTATTAAGATGCCACCAAAATTATAAAATATAAAAATTCAAATGATTAATTTATAGCCTCACATTTAGGAACCTAATATGATCTTCAAACTTATTGTAGAAATAAATGAAATAAGATATCTAACATATTTGTTAGTTTAGAATTCTTGTTCTTTTCTTATTCTTCAATTAAGTACTAATTTCATTTGACATATTTATAATTGAATGAATCTAAAGAGGCAAAGGAAAGACTGAAAGAAAAAAAGTATCTGTTAAGAGATCTCTTGTTGACTATGAGACTCGAAAATTAGTGATTAAAAATTTTTCTCCTGTCGAGTCGCTTAAAATGAAATTGTTGGCCCAAAACTCATCACTCAAGTTTTGATGCTGATTAACTCATGTAGTTATTGTACTAATAATCTTGTGCTTATTTAGTTTCAGATTTTTTATCAAGATCTTAGTCGGTGTTTAGTTTCAACAAAAAATTCAAAGTCAAGTTTTAGAGCTAGCCCATGTTAATTTAAGAGCTAACGCATCAAGATCGCATTAAGTACTCAAAGATGGAGTCGTCGCTCTTTGGATTAAGTTTGGTTCAAGTCAAGATGAAGAGAAAATTTTCAAGATAAAACTTGTGTTATGTTTGTAAGTTTTAAGATTTTGTTGTAGGATAAAATGTAAGGATAGATTAGTTGTGAATTGTTCAAGCTCATATACACTCACAAAATTTATATAGTGTTTTCATAAGAATAATTTTAATTTTAGAAAATACTATTTTGATTTTGAGCTTCAAAGAAGAATATATTTATGTTTCATGAATATAGTTCATCAAAATGAGTTTATATGGTTTATATGTGCCTTGGATTTCATCCATATACATTGATGGTTCAAATGTTTAGAAAAACTTATTTGATATTTCTATAACATGTGTTTAAGTTTTGTATTTATTAAAACTTTGTTTAGAGCTTATTGTCAAAAACATAGATATTTCATCTTATATGTGTATTAGATTATATCCATACGTACTATGCTTCAAATGAGTTTTAAATATCTTATTTTTGTATTTGGACAAGTTTTGATAAAAATCAGTTTTCCATTTAAAAGTTTGATTTTGAAAAATACAGGTTTTTATTAAAGCTTAATTTCTATATCACAAAAATAGTTCAAATAGTTTATAATATGTGTTGAATTTTGGTCACACATATTTGTTCTTCAAATATATTCATGAACCTATTTTATAGATTTTATGTGATTTTATGAGATTTTATAGGATTTATAAGACCAAGTTTTAATCCCTTTTTATCCCTAACCTGGCCTTTTGGCGGTCGACCGAGCGGTTGACCGAAGTACATAGAATGTGCACACAGCCTTGACTTGAGGGCCGGTCGACTGGGCGGTCGATCGATCCAGAGAGTTTACTCTTTGGATCTGGCCGCGGTCGACCGGCTGGAGAGCTTTGCTCTCTGGTTCTTACCTCAGTCGACTGACAGGTCAAGACTTGGGTGCAGTCGACCGGCAACCCCAACGGTCATAAATATGACCATGGCCGGTCGACCGGCCAGTCGACCGATAGGTCATCTGGCCTAGGGATTTGCCCTAACGGCTAGTTTTTGTAGCTTTATAAAAGGGGGCTGTTTTGGTTAGTTTTACACAAGATTTTGGAGAAGTTTAGCCAGTTTTTCCAATCTCTCTTAGAATTTTTCTCTACATGTTTTTTGGACTAAAACTTTCACATCAAAAGGAGAGTTTTTAAGAGTATTTTCAAAAGAGATATTTTGAGTTTTTCACCACTCTATCTTATTTTCTCACACAAGCTTGAGCTTTTCATTGTCATATCTATTTTATAGAAGTTTTGTTAGTAAGAGTTATTTTTGTGATCAAAAGAAGTGATCACAAGTGTTCCACCACCTTGTATTGGAGAGTGTTGTAGAGGTGCGACCTCGGTGAACTTATGAGTTCGTATTGTGTTGTTCTTGTGGGAACAAGTGAGGGACTTGCGGGTCCAAGATTTCTTAAGGGAGCTCGTTGTAGGTGTTGCAACACCGAGTGATCTTGCGGGATCGATTTTAGTCAAAATCCTTCAGAATGTTGAAGGCGGAGACGTAAAGCAAGTGTACTCGAACTTCGAAATAATTCTCCCGTGTTTGCTATTACTCATCTCTCTCTCTCTCTCTTTCTCACTTGTATTTACATATCTTGCATGCTTATATTGTTTCTCTTTATATGCTTGATATATCTTGTGCTGAATTGATATATGCTTGAAATTGTTTGCTCACACTTGTATTCAACCAAGAGAGCCTAGTGGTACCTCAACTCTTATTCTAGAAGAATCTTGTGGAGATAGGTCATAGCCCTTCATGGTAATTCGGCTACAGTCTTGTGTTATATTTTGTGTGTTAGCCTAATAGTTTTTAGTTTGCATAATTAGTTTTAATTTCGGATTAGTTTTGCATTAGATTAACTTGCCATCTATTCAGCCCCTTTTAGGTGACTTACAATTGGTATTAGAGCTTGGTGCTCTTGATTTGAGTCTAACAACCTAGAGTTAAAGATCCTATTTTAGCTAATCACAATATTTGTGCACACACATGGATTTCATGACACCTCCTATGTCTGACATTCTTAACATCAAAACTTGAAAATTTAAGATGACCATGTACCTAAAAGCCCTAGGTATTCATATTTGTTACTATTAAAGATTCTTATTGTTTAAATGGCAAACATCTTAAGGCTAGCACAAAAGCCATCCATACTTTAAAATCTACCCTAAATGATGAATATTTATCTAGGGTTGCTAACTTTGTTCGAATTTTATAGTATGGAACACCCTTATCTCCCTTGGTGAATAAAAGCAATATTACAAACGAAGTGACTCGGATGATGGAAGTCCCACATTCAGTATGTGCTACATTGTCCAAAGGGATGACCTCCTTGAATAAATTCTAACTCCGAGCTTGATGAAAATGTTGTCATGCCATATGATGAGCTTGCATTATTTTGTTAACTTCTTAAAAATATGAATTGTTAAAGAAAAAAAGATTTATTTCAAAAGAAAATGACTCCTTGAAAAAGAAAATAGTTTTCAAAGAAAAGAAAACGATTTCTTTTTCTAAAGTGAAAAAGAATGTTGTTTCTCATGTATCTCATCTTACTATTTCATCATCTCCTATTTATAAATATGAGATTCATGTTTTGAAAAATAAAATTGATTATTTGGGCTCTTCTTTGAGCCAATGTGCATTTAATATGATAAGTTAGAATCTATATTTCACAAAAAATAAGTTTCATATGTTCATGCACATAACCTACAACATACATATGCATACCATGCTCACACTCACACCACTTATATGCATGCTAGAGTGTACAAATGTACACATTGCCGCTGTAAAGACCATTTAGCAAAATTTTATTTTGATAGAATAAATTTATTAACTTGTTCAAATAAGAATATTTGGTTCCTATTGCTTCTAACCCTCTTGGACCCAAAAAGATATGGGTACTAAAATCTCTACCTCTTATGTTTGATGTAGGTGTGAGCTCTTAGAAGATGTGAGAGGTTTGGTGCCTTGGTGATAAATGCATTAAGGACAAACGCATTTGATGTATCGCTATCAAAGATGTTTGGTGGAAGGACCATCATGATTTGGAGACTTAGAAAATAGTTCTTATGGTTTGGTAACTATCTCTAAACTCCTATTTTAGTTTACATGCTTTTACAATGATAATTTTTAGCATGTTGTAGTTTTAATGCTCATTATGTTAAATGCAATGTTATTAGACACGTGATATACATAAATAGTCTTTGAGATACTCCCATGTTCATATGGATTCATATTTAGTGTTCTCACTATCGTTTAACTACTATGTATATACTAGTTCTAAAACACGTGCATTTAGCCTAATGATCATGTTTGTTTTATGCTTCATGTGGTGATTACTTGTTTAAATGTACTTTTTATTAAAACTTGTGTTTATACTTGTACAAGTAGTGAGCTACACTTGATTATTGTATATTTGTGCTTCATTACTCATTTGTACTCATTACATATACATGTATAACCTAGTTTTGATGATTCTTTTATTTATACTTATTTTTCCTATTTTTGTACATCAGCTTCATGTATGTGTTATTTTTATCTAAAACTAATAGATATACATGTATATCCTTGAGTCACTTGCCTTCGTGCAAAATTTCATTTTTGACTCATTTTTTTTAGATATGTATATATACATTTAGATTCAATAAAACATACATATACCTTGATGCTTGTTTAAATTTCATAAAAAATTTTCATTTTGATGTTTGTTTTGATCCTTATTAATTTATTTCATTAACATGCTATTCACATGATTCTTGTGCACTCATATTATTTTTTTTACTCATGACTTTATTTTATGAGCATATTTTTTAGCCTTATAGATCTTGAATGACAATTTTTGTGTACTTAGTAATGCTTCATGGGATATATGATCTGGTTTCATGTTTTGAAGGATTTTTAACTAGTTTTTCAAAAATTATTTTAAACTAATTTCTTAATTCTTAAATTGGTAGAGTTTTCAAACATGTTAAATTATTTTCAAACTCTTATTTTTGAAAACTCCTACCAACTTAAGGGCGGATGGTTGGGCAATCATACTTTGTGTATCTTATTGAATATCTTTCAAACATATGCATGAATAGGGTGGTATGTATGAGATATACATGATTTTGTTGGAACTTGTTTTGATGAAGATATTTGTGAAGCAAATCATTTGGAGCTCTAACACAAGCCAATTCAAGAGTTCTTCATGATCAAGACTTTCCAAGGAGAGTTGCTAATGATATGTATTGTAATGGTCAATAGCATGTTAAAAGCCTTGATGCACACACACATATCATAGTCTATTAGTAGACTTGATCACCTATTAGTAGACTTGACCCTTCCTATTAGTAGACTTGACCCCTTGCTATTAGCAGACTTGATTCTTCCTATTATCAGACTAATAGGGTTATTAGTCAACTTATCAAAATTATTAGTCGACTAATACATGTTATTAGTCGACTTATAGAAAATACTAGTCGACTAATACATAATATAGTCGACTTATAGGTTTCCCTAGTCGACTATCTTTTGTCCTGGAAGATCTCAACTCTCGGTTTGTCACTGTTAGTCGACTTAATAGTTTATATAGTCGACTAATAGATGTTGTAGTCGACTTATACCCAAGATTAGTCGACTAACCCAGTATAAATTGCTCAACTTAGTCGACTAACCCATATGTCAAGTCGACTATAGGCAGTTTCTGACTGTTGGACAGTTTCTGTATTCTGGTATTTTCTGCAACGTTATCCAACGTTTGAATGTTCAAATTGCACCTAATAACTACCCTAACTAACCCTAGAGTGTATCTATAAATAGGGTTGTTATTCTAAAGGCCACACAAGCATCCTAATCTTCAGTTTTTCTAAATCAAATTCTGCCAAACCTGTAAACTGATTCCAACTTCTGTTCTTCACAAAAATTCAATTCCTTTGTGAAGTTCTCTGAAGTTTTTCTCCTATACTAGACCTTGTCCACGTTCATACACAATACCAAGGCTTATAGGAAAGTTGTAATACTCAAAGCAAGCATTGTACACGGGTGGCTTCTTGGTGTAGAGGCAGTTGTACAAGGTGAAGGTGTTCTCTTGATGTAGAGAGAAGGTGTACACATTTGGCAAAGGGGATTTGTCAAGTGGTGTGCATGGTTGTGATTTTGGGTGTACAAAATCAAGGATAAAGGAAAATCTCAAGCGGGTGGCTTGGGGACTGGATGTAGGTCACAAGGACCAAACCAGGATAAATCTCTCTTGTTTGCGTTTGTCTATTTTCTGAGATTTATTTTCCTTTTTTGCAAGTTTATTTATTTGCTTAACATTAATCCTTCTTGTTTTTAGTTTTGTGTTGACTTGGGTATTTTTAGATCTATAATTGCCAACAGAGATAGTTCTGCATTTGACATCATCTCGGGACCAACAATTGGCATCAGAGCCCTGCATACCTAGTCAACAACAAGCAAGGATGGCAACGGAGTTCCCTTCGTCACAATTCAAAGAAGGACATTATACACAACGTCCACCGCTATTTGACGGATCCAACTACAACTATTGGAAGTGTAGAATGAAGATCTACTTGCAATCGCTTAACTACGAACTATGGAACATCGTTGAAGCATCGTACACCAACCAACAACCAACTACAGCGCTTGGAGTGAGGATCAAAAGAAGAATGCAAACCTTTGACGCCAAAGCGATGAATGCCTTGTTCTGTGCCTTAACCAAAGAAGAGTTCAACCGTGTGTCAACAGCCACTTCTGCACATCAAATATGGCATACTCTTCAGGTAACACACGAAGGCACAAATAAAGTTAAGGAATCTAAAATATCTGTTCTTATCCACAGGTTTGAATTATTCAAAATGGAGGAGAATGAAACCATATCCGAAATGGTTACAAGATTCACCGACATTACCAATTCATTAGCATCTCTTGGAAAGGACTACACCCAAGTTGAAAGAGTTCGTAAGATCCTTCGTGCACTCACACCAGAATGGGAGAAGAAGACAACCGCCATTGAAGAGGCGAATGATCTCTCAACTTTGTCGTAAGAAAACCTAATTGGTAATCTAATGGCATATGAAGTGCAACTAGAAGAAAGAAAGAAGAAGGAACGACAACACCACTCAAAGAAGAAAGAAATTGCCCTCCATGCATCCTCCGACACGGACGATTCCGATGACAATGAAGAGGAGATGGCAATGCTTCAGGAGATTTCTAAAGCAAGGTAAATTCAAATGCTTTAATTGCAATAAACCAGGTCATATGAAGATGGATTGCCCATTGCTCAAAAATAAAGGTAAAATCAAGAACAAAAAGTTCAGAAAGAAGAAAAACTATGAAGCCTCATGGGAGAATAGTGATTCCTCATCTTCTGACGAAGAAGAATCCACTGAATGTGTCAACCTATGTTACATGGCCATAGAAGATGATGAGGTATCATTTACTGAACTTTCTGATGCATTTCATGAATTATTTAATGATCTGAAAAATGAAAAACTGAAAAATAAAGTTTTATCAAAAGAAAATAAAAAACTTTTAAATGAAAATTCATGTTATGCTTTACAAGTTTCTTCTATAAACTCTCAAAAAGATGAGTTTGAAAAAGTAATATCATCTTTGAAAAATGATAATGAGAAGTTTATAAAAGAAAATATTTTTCTTAAAAAGGAAACTATGTCTTTGAATGAAAGGATTTCTATATTGGATAAAGACATGTTAGTTTTCAAAAAGAAATATGAAGATATTTTGAAAAATGTGACTAAGTTCAATCAAGGAAAAGAAAAATTGAATGATTTGTTATCTTTTCAAAACTTGTCACATAATAATTATGGTATTGGATATATTGAAAAATCTTCATATGTTAGTAATCCATATGTGAAAAGAAAGTCTAATCATGTTTCAAAAAGGATGAAGAATAAGTTTATATGGATTCCGAAGAATTTAAGTATTCATGATAAAAATACATATATTGCATCATACATTCATAATATATGTAATTCATGCAACTATGTGTATACTAATAGGTGGAAACCAAATTCAAAATGGATTTGGACTCCTAAAGGTTAATATGTTCTTTTATGATTGGTACCATCTAACGTTAATCTTTCAGGTACCATATAAGAAGTCAAGAACAATATTTCATATATATACATTTTATGATATATTTGTTGCAAGGGGAGAACACCAATGTTTCTATATCTGTTATAACCTATTTTCTGCAGGGGAGGAAAATATAACTTATGTTCTGTAGGGGGAGCATTTGTGCACACAAAGTATCATCGTCAAAAAGGGGGAGAATGTTGGAACTTGTTTTGATGAAGATATTTGTGAAGCAAATCATTTGGAGCTCTAACACAAGCCAATTCAAGAGTTCTTCATGATCAAGACTTCCCAAGGAGAGTTGCTAATGATATGTATTGTAATGGTCAATAGCATGTTAAAAGCCTTGATGCACACACACATATCATAGCCTATTAGTAGACTTGATCACCTATTAGTAGACTTGACCCTTCCTATTAGTAGACTTGACCCCTTGCTATTAGCAGACTTGATTCTTCCTATTAGCAGACTAATAGGGTTATTAGTCAACTTATCAAAATTATTAGTCGACTAATACATGTTATTAGTCGACTTATAGAAAATACTAGTCGACTAATACATAATATAGTCGACTTATAGGTTTCCCTAGTCGACTATCTTTTGTCCTGGAAGATCCCAACTCTCTGTTTGTCACTGTTAGTCGACTTAACAGTTTATATAGTCGACTAATAGATGTTGTAGTCGACTTATACCAAGATTAGTCGACTAACCCAGTATAAATTGCCCAACTTAGTCGACTAACCCATATGTCAAGTCGACTATAGGTAGTTTCTGACTGTTGGACAGTTTCTGTATTCTGGTATTTTCTGCAACGTTATCCAACGTTTGAATGTTCAAATTGCACCTAATAACTACCCTAACTAACCCTAGAGTGTATCTATAAATAGGGTTGTTATTCTAAAGGCCACACAAGCATCCTAATCTTCAGTTTTTCTAAATCAAATTCTGTCAAACCTGAAAACTGATTCCAACTTCTGTTCTTCACCAAAATTCAATTCCTTCGTGAAGTTCTCTGAAGTTTTTCTCCTATACTAGACCTTGTCCACGTTCATAAACAATACCAAGGCTTATAGGAAAGTTATAATACTCAAAGCTAGCATTGTACACGGGTGGGTTCTTGGTGTAGAGGCAGTTGTACAAGGTGAAGGTGTTCTCTTGGTGTAGAGAGAAGGTGTACACATTTGGCAAAGGGGATTTGTCAAGTGGTGTGCATGGTTGTGATTTTGGGTGTACAAAATTAAGGATAAAGGAAAATCTCAAGCGGTGGCTTGGGGACTGGATGTAGGTCATAAGGACCGAACCAGGATAAATCTCTCTTGTTTGCGTTTGTCTATTTTCTGAGATTTATTTTCCTTTTTTGTAAGTTTATTTATTTGCTTAACATTAATCCTTCTTGTTTTTAGTTTTGTGTTGACTTAGGTATTTTTAGATCTATAATTGCCAACAGAGATAGTTCCGCATTTGGCATCATCTCGGGACCAACAGATTTCAATGAAAATTCCTTTTGTATATTCATATTTTATTTTCTTATATATGTATGCTTCAAATCTCAATTAATATTTCCATTTGCATGCATGCATACATATACACATACATATATGATTTAGATTGTGCTTGTACCACATATATTTTATTTAAGCAAAAAAGGTTTATGCTAAGTTTGATTTAATTTTAAATGTTAATTGGTATCTTTACAAGCTTATGCATTGATTTCAATTGGTATTTATTTAGTATTAAAATCTACTATTCGTATCTTAAAAAATTTTACTTCTCTACAAGTGGTACTAACATTTGTTTTTGTCAATTACTATTTGATTTCATTGGTATCATAATAAATTTTGTTGACTTTAAGAAATTTCAAAATTTTGTTTTAAAAGTGGTTTCAAAAATTTGTTTGATAAGTATTGCCTATATGCAAGGGGAGATTAACACCTACTCTATATATAAATTCATGTTGAGTGTATCTCACATTGAGGAGCTTAACCTCTCTTCTTTATGTGGTACACATGTAGAGAGGGAGCTTAAGATCTCCGCTTATACATTGTATGCTATGCTTATGTGGTTTAGGGTCTAGTCATCCCTTCTACATGTAATGCATATATACAGGGGGAGCTAACTTAACGTCTCTCCTCATATCGCATATATATCTTTACTGTTTGTTTGTCTTCACCCATTTGTTGATGAATTGAAAAAAAAAAGGGAGAAGAATTTAAGGAGTTAATATATGCATGTTTAATATTTATTGTTTATGCATATATTTGTGTTTAGTTTATGAACCTTCATTGAATATCTTTATATTTATTTGCTATGCATGAGTTAAAGGAGAGCTTCTATGAAGCTTATCTTTAATCCATGCATATATAATTTCATGAGTTTTGTCATCATCAAAAGGGGGAGATTGTTGGCGCAAAACCCATCACTGTAGTTTTAATGATGATTAACTCATATAGTTATTATACTAATGATCTTGTGCTTATTTAGTTTCAGATATTTGATTAAGATCTTAGTCGGTGTTTAGCTTTAACGAAAGATTTGAAGTCAAGTTTTGGAGCTAGCACGTGTTGATTCAAGAGCTCGTGCATTAAGATCGCATCAAGTACTCAAAGATGAAGAGAAGATTTTCAAATCTAGATGAAAAGAAGATTTTCAAGTCAAGATAAAGTTTGTTCAAGTCAAGATGAAGAGAAGATTTTCAAGAGAAGACTTGTGTCATGTTTGTAAGTTTTAATATTTTATTTTAGGATAAAATGTAAAGGATAGATTAGTTGTGGATTGCTTAAGCTCATATACACACACAAAATTTATATAGTATTTTCATAAGAATAATTTTGATTATAGAAAATACTATTTTGATTTTGAGCTTCAAAGAAGAATATCTTTACATTTCATGAATAGAGTTCATTAAAATGAGTCTATATGGTTTATATATGCTTTGGATTTCATCCATACACATTGAGGGTTCAAATGTTTAGAAAAACTTATTTGATATTTCTATAACATGTGTTTAAGTTTTGTATTTATTAAAACTTTGTTTAGAGCTTATTGTCAAAAACATAGATATTTCATCTTATATGTGTATTGGATTATATCCATACACACTATGCTTCAAATGAGTTTTAAATATCTTGTTTTTGTATTTGGACAAGTTTTGATAAAAATCAGTTTTTCATTTAAAAGTTAAATCTTAATTTCTATATCACAAAAATAGTTCAAATAGTTTATAATATGTGTTGAATTTTGGTCACACATATTTGTTCTTCAAATATATTCATGAACCTATTTTTATAGATTTTATGAGATTTTATAGGATTTATAAGACCAAGTTTTAATCCCATTTAATCCCTGACCTGGCCTTCTGGCGGTTGACCGACCGACCGACTGAGCTAGAAATTGGTTAATCGAGCGATCGACTGATGTGCACAGAATGTACCACAGCCTTGGCTTGAGGGCCGGTCGATCGGGCGGTCCACCGATCCAGAGAGTTTACTATCTGGATATGGCCCGGTCGACCGAGTAGTCGACCGGCCAGAGAGCAAAGCTCTCTGGTTCTTGCCTTGGTTGACCGACTGGTCGACCGACAGGTCAAGACCTGGGTGCTATCAACCGGGCGGTCGATCAGCAACCTCAACGTTCGACCGGCCGGTCGACCGACAGGTCACCTGGCTTAGGGATTTGCCCCAACGGTTAGTTTTTATAGCTCTATAAAATGAGACTGTTTTGGCTAGTTTTATACGAGATTTTGGAGAACTTTTAAAGTCAGTTTTCCCTGTCTCTTTTAGGATTTTTCTCCATATGTTTTTTGGGCTAAAACTCCCATATCAAAAGGAGAGTTTTTAAGAGTATTTCCAAAAGAGATTTTTTGAGTTTTTCACCTTTATACATCTTGTTTTCTCACACAAATTTAAACTTTTCATTGCCATTGCTATATTATAAGAGCTTGTTAGTGAGAGTTATTTTTGTGATCAAGAGAAGTGATCACAAGTGTTCCACCGCCTTGTATTGGAGAGTGTTGTAGAGGTGCAACCTCAGTGAACTTGTGGGTTCGTATTGTGTTGTTCTTGCAGGAGCAAGTAAGGAACTTGCGGCTCCATGATTTCTTGAGGGAGCTCGTTATAGGTGTTACGACATCGAGTGATCTTTCAGGATCGATTTTAGTGAAAATCCTTCATAGTATTGAAGGCGGGAACGTAGAGCAAATGTGCTTGAACCTCGAAACAATTCTCCCGTGTTTGCGATTGCTCATCTCTCTCTCACTTGTGTTTACATATCTTGCATGTTTATATTGTTTATCTCTTTATATGCTTGATATATCTTGTGCTGAATTGATATATGCTTGAGATTGTTTCCTCATACTTGTATTCAATCAAGAGAGCCATAGTGGCACCTCAACTCTTAATTTAGAGGAATCTTGAGGAGATAGTCTAGAGCCCTTCACAGGGAATTCAGCTAAACTCTTATGTTATACTCTGTGTTGGCCTAATAGTTTTTAGTTTGCATAATTAGTTTTAATTCTGTATTAGTTTTGCATTATATTAGCTTGTCATCTATTCACCCCCCTCCTCTAGGTGACTTAGAGAAATATCTTTTAGTCTATAAATATTTTGTAGAAATGCGTCAATTCTACTTGTAAAAAAAAATCCAAAATTAGAATCTTGAGACAATCAGTTGAAATGTACTTGAAATGATAAGATTTTCAAAAACAAAATATAGAATATAATCCCCTAATTTTATATGAATTGTATTGAAATGGTATAAATTTTTCAAATAAAATATAAAATACGGCTATCTACAACATGTGTTAATTTCTTAGCCTTCTTATGTGTGGATCACCTTAAGTTTTTCTATATTTCAAGGAGAAAATGAAGAAAGTATTCTTCTATAAAGAATTAGTCAAATAATATTTATGGTGTATTTAATATGTTATTGTTATTCAAAAATTTATACTTTTAATACGTGAAAATAACTTTAAGTATTTATAAGTTTAAAATGTTTTCCAGTTTCTATAGATAAAATAAGAGTATATGACAATTCAAAAGTCTGATGACTAGAATTATTTTCAAACTAGATGAAATAAGTTAACTAGAACAATTTTATGATTAGTTATTTTAAAAATAATTTTTCTAATTTATAGAGACATGAACAATTTAGGTTATTGTTATTCAAAATTTTTTACTTTCAATACCTGAAAAGAACTTTAAGTATTTATAAGTTTAAAATGTTTTCCAGTTTCTATAGATAAAATAAGAGTATCTGACAATCAAAAGTCTGATGACTAGAATTATTTTCAAAATAGATGAAATAAGTTAACTAGAACAATTTTATGATTAGTTATTTTAAAAATAATTTTTCTAATTTATAAAGACATGAACAATTTAATTTAGTGTAAATTTTATTCGCATCAATACTACCTGTTAAAGAAAACTTTCATTGATCTGGAACTTAATAAACCTGGCATTTGAAATTCTTCTCCTGCAGTAACTCTCCAAGTATTATAGAAACCTCAACTTTACTTAAAAATGAAAATTCAAATTTATAATTTATCTTCATACTCTCCTAAGATCAAAGCATATATTCATAAGATTTATAGAGATTAGAAATTTGAATTATTTAGCAAGAGCTGTGGGTTGTGATGTACTTAAAATGGGGTAAGGTTTTCAAATAAATTTTAAAAGTTTAATCACTTGGTATAAGATATAATGTATTTGAAATGGTGATAAATCTTTTCCAGTAGTAATCATTTGATTCTAGATACGATGTATTTGAAATGGGATAAAACTTTTCAAATAAAATTTACATATGTGGTTTCTCTTAATTTGGTCAAATTTTTTAATTTTCTCATCTAGAGAACCTGTACCTTAATTCTTTTTTTTCCCAAAAATAAGATAAAGAAAGTGTTTTATCAAGATTTAATCAAAATATTTAGTTACTTATATTATCTTTCACCGATATTATTTTATCTGGATATATATAAAAATAAATGATACTAACTAATAATTCATTAAGTAAATCCCTATCTTTACTGCTATAACTCTTCCAAGCAAATCCAGAAATATTATATAAGTAATAAGAAAGATTGAACTTGAAAGACCATCAAAATGACAAAATTTAAACTACAATAGATTAATGAAAATTATCATATAAAAGATTCATAGAAATATAAGCATGTAATAAATTATTTTGATAGTTATTATAAACTATTTAAAAAGTTCAGTAATAACTAAAATTTGTTTTTATTCATTCTTCAATATTGAAAACTATTTTTTGAAAGTCATTAATAATATTAGAAGGGAATGACAGGGCTTGCATGAAAAAAGATTTTTTTTTTATCCTAAATTCTAACTTTTATTTCAAACTTGAACTAGGTAAAGGTAAAAATGGAACAATTAAAAAAGTGTTATATGAGTAAGAAATATGATTTCACTTGAGAAGCTATCAAAATGATAAAATTTATGTTTCAAATGGTTAAACTAAAACCTAGCATGTTTAGAAACAAAGATATTTTTTGAAATTATTATAGAAATAAAATTAAATAAAAAATTTAAGATATTTGTTTTAGTTCAGAATTCTTGATTTTTCTTCCATTTTTAATGAAATAATTTCATTTTATATTTGCATTATTGAATGCAACTAACTGGGTAAAAGAAAGAACAAAAGAAACGAAATATACCTGCTAATGAGAACTCTCCAAGAGTTAAAACTCTTATGAATTTATCATACTATGATTAAAATCTTCAAGAATTTGAAATTAACCTACCCAAGATATTTTCATGTTGATGAAATATACTAAGAATCTTGTATACGATATTGAAAAAGATATTTCTTATGTAGAACTTAAAATAGAAGTGGGATTATTATTTATTTAACTATTAATTTTTAGAAATTTATAAGACTCAAGAAAATCTTATTTTTTGTGTATATGATGATCTATTAATACCAAAAATCCACCAAGTATTTTTTTTTATAAAACCATTAATAATAAAAATAGTATGTAGCAAGCAATAAGTTATTTGAATAATCATTATAACTTATTATTTTAATAACTGTTAATACTTAAAAAGATTATTCATTTTTCAATCTCAAATAATTTGTTTATGAAAAATCATTAATCATTATTTATGTGGAGATGCCATTGTTTCCACAAGAAAAGCCCCTGCAGCTTAAAGTTAATTTTTATTCAAAGTATAGTTAGGTAGAGATTGACATTAAACAATAAAAAGAATTAATTATGAAACAAGATTGAACTTCAAAAGCATTATAAAAATGAAAATGTTTAATGTTTAATTTATCAAATTATACACTAAATATATTAAGGATTCATAGAAATGTTAACAATAAAAATTTCATTTTAATAGTTATTATAAAATTATTTTAAATAAGGCCATTATTTATATTTAACTTTAATAACTGAAAATTATTGTTCATTCTTCAATATTAAACAATCTACTTTTGGGAAATCATTAACAATATTAGGAGGTGATGTTATCTTTTACATGAAAGAAAAAACTTTTGACATAAAATGCTCACTTTTTGTTGAACTAGATAAAGGTAAATATGCAATAATAATAAATAAAAATATCACGAGTAAGAAATTAGATTGAGCTTGAAAGACACTACCAAAATGAAAATAAAATAAAATTCAGTGATCAAATTAAACCCTAATGGGGTAAGGATTCATATAGAAGTCAATGGTAAGTAAAGCTTTTAGTTTAATTAATTGTTAAGAATAAAACTAAAGCATATTTTTATTCATTTTTAAATATAGAAAAATCTATATTTAGTAATCAGTAATATTATTAAGAGGGAATGTCATGCTTGACATGAAAAAAAATTGACCTTTATCCTAAATGTCACTAATGCACAAACATGAACCAGGTACCTGTTAACATGGAACAATAAAAAAAGAAGTATTATATGAATAAGAAACAAAATTAAACTTTAAGATGCCACCAATATTATCAAATTTAAAATTCAACTGACTAAATTTAGCCTAACACATTTAGGAACTTTATTTATTCTTCGAATTTATTTTAGAAATAAACTAATAAAATAAAATATCCTCTACATATATTTTTTTGTTCAGATTTTTTGTTTATTTTCTTCTTCTTTAATTAAGTACTAATTTCAATTGACATATTTGTAACGATTTAAAAAATTTCTCCTGTTTCTCTCCAAAGATGATATATCTTTTGTCTTTTGAGATTCTAAAGAAAAAGGTTCAACTCTATTTGTAAAAAAAAAAACAAAAACAAAATCCAAATATAGAATCTTGAGACTATTGGTTGAAATCTACATAAAATGGGTAAGAATTTAGGGGAAAAAAAAGAAATGTAATCCCTAATTTTGGATGTGATCTATTTGAAATGGTATAAAACTTTTCAAACAAAATCTAAAGTGTGGCTATCTAGGACATGAGATTAATTTTTAATTTTTTTTATAGGTGACCCACCTTAATTTTTTTGTATCCCTAAAAGAAATGAAGAAAATCTTCCATTGAGATTTAATAAAATAATCTTTAAGATGTATTTAATTTCTTATTGTTATTCAATATTCGTAACTTTAACAATCTGAAAATAACTAAAAAGTTTTAGAAATTTTTAATTGGTTTCTCTTTTCTGCAGATAAAATAGAGCAGATGAAGACATTTTAAAATTCTAATGACTAGAATTATCTTTATTAAGTTAGATAAAAAAAAAAACTTAACTAGAACAAAAAAAATATGATTTTTATTTTAAAACTAATTCATCTAAGTTTTATAGACAGGAACAATTTAGTGAAAAAGTTTTGCACTGATAGATTACCTGTTAAAGAAAGCTCCTGTTGATCATGGAACTCTTGTTGTGACTCTCCAAGGATGATAGAAAGCCTCACATCTCCTTACAAACAAAAATTAAATTTATAATAATTTATCTTCAGACTACCCCAAAAGAAAAGTACCCATTCATAATATTTATAAATATTAGAGACTTGAATTATTTGGTAAGAGATGTGGGTTACAATGTACCAAAAATGGGGTAAAAAGTTTCCAAATAAAACTTAAAAGTTTAATCTCTTGGTATAAGATACAACTAATTTGAAATGTGATAAATGTTTTCAAAATAGTAATCATTTGATCCTAGATACAATGTATTTTGAAATAGGATAAAAAATTTCAAATAAAATTCAATGTATGTAAAATTGAATAAAACTTCTCAAATAAAATTTACATTTGTGGTTCCTCTTAGTTTGGTCAATTTCTTAGTTTCCTTATCTGGGTCACCCTTGCCTTAAATTTTTTGTCCCAAAAAGAAGATGCAGAAATTGTTTTATCAAGATTTAATTGAAACAATCTTTACTAAATATTTAGTTACTTATATTATCATCCTCTGGTATTGTTTTATTTGGATATATATAAAAAGAACCAAAAATTAAGGAAATCCCTATCCTTATTACTATAACTCTTCCAAGCGAATCCCGAACCTCAATTCTTCGTTTGGAAAAAAATCCTAGCCTTTGGCTTCTGTTCCTCTCTCTCTCTCTCAAAAAAAAAAAAAAACGGGGTTCGGTTCATGTGAGTGAGTCAACGCACACATATTATAAGTGAACCAATCCCGCGTTGACATGTAGGATTGGCCCTCTTCTAATATTATAAGAGATACAAAAAATTAAAAGTTTTGTCCCTTGAAACTCAACATCTTATCCACGTGTCAATGCATGACGTCTTACAATATGTGCATGTGGCTCACACATGAACCGAATCCTTGACCTCCCAACACAAAAAAAAAAAAAAAAAACCCAAAACAGAGTTACTTAGCACATATCTCACAATTGGTTTTCAAAAACGGTTAGAAAATTAAATGAATCGGAAATAATAAGATGAAATTTAGAGATTTTTAGAACTTTGAGAGGAGGGAGAAAAGAAAATTCAAGTTGGAAAATTTTAGAAACTTTCAGAACTTTTTGTCTGGAGAAAAAACTTTTATAACATATGAAGAGGAGGAAGTAGATAACAATAAAGTAATTTTAGGAAATTATAGAAATTTTTCCTAGAGGAATGAAATTTTTAGCATTTTTAGAAGAGGTCTAAGATACAATTGAAGAAGTTTAGAAAATTTTTCTTGAAAAAGAAAGTTAAGAATTTGTAAAAGGCGATAAAGAAGATGGAAAATTTAAAATTTTTGAACCTTTTATGTTAAGATAAATAATGTGTGAAGGAGGAAGGAGATTAAAATTATTATTATTATTTTTTTTTAAGAATATATTGATAGTACGCAATAGTTTGTGATATGACAAACAAGAAATAGATTTAAGTAACTCAAGATGAAAATAGTTACTCTTTTTTTTATATAATATTGGTCGTAACTTGGTATAAGTGGGATTTGAACCTCAGAGCTTTCAGCTACTGAAATACAAAATTTATCACTATGCTACAGTGACACCTACAACAAAAATAGTTACTTTAAAATTAATTTAATTCAAACTCTAGAGACATGAATAGTTGATGAAAGTAAATCTTCTTGATCCAAAATTTCAAGAAAACACTTTCTTTTTATTTCCTACAAGAACTTTATACAAAAACCTCTTCTTTCACTAATAAAAAAGATGAATGCCTAGATACTTGCTAATATTGCACCAAAATTTCAACATTTGAGGTGGGTTTGTGTAAGAAAATTGTTCTAGCAAAAGTAAGAAAGGAATTTGTACAATTAGGGT
Source organism: Agave tequilana (assembly GCA_038442645.1). Taxonomy (NCBI): domain Eukaryota; kingdom Viridiplantae; phylum Streptophyta; class Magnoliopsida; order Asparagales; family Asparagaceae; genus Agave; species Agave tequilana. Next base: position 70,536 of record JAVJIF010011272.1, read on the forward strand.
TATTTGTTCTCATTCACAATCTCTTCAAGCCTCCAACACTTGCTTCTTTAATTAAAGATTTCATAATTTTAGAATCTAGGGCTCTGAACTTGACGGTGAGGCATCACAAATTCGTTGTATGTGCAAGTTAAGAGGGGAAATGGCAGCTGCCCACTTCAAAAATTTACAACACACACACACATAACTTTCAATCTACAAATGAACAGAGTAAATTATACAAACAGAATTAAAATATCCTGATACTAATAGCATAATTATTCACTATTGTTTTTGAATTTTACATGTATCATGCCAAGCAACCTCATATATCAGTACAATGAAACAATATTTTTACTTGAGAATGTTTCATTAATTCTTTCAATGAAGCGCGGAGGGCTTTTCTGGCTCACCATTTTTTATCAAAAAATGAAACAATATTCTTGAACCTCAGTCAATTTGGAAGGTCAATTAACATTTCTACCAAAAACATTGTACTTTATTGCAATGAAGAACGAAAATATACATAGTTGTACAATATAAGAGAACAAACTCCAGGTCACCAAGGAGTCATTTGGCAAAGTATTAACAAAAGGGTTCAAAGAGTTTATTTCCTCTTTAACCTGCCAAGCACAAAAAAAAGTGAAACGCAAAATGACCCCGTAACTTTGGAAGAAGGGGTGATCTCCGGTTGGGTTAAAGACTTAATACTTGCTTAACCCGCGAAACACAAAAAAGATTTTAAAAAAAAAAAAAATTTAGATAACTCGTATTAAACGGTTAAGAGGAGTTAACCCCTAAAAATGGAGGTTAACCAATCTACATCTTTTTATGGATTAAGAGTTAATCTTTTTATTTATATAAAAATTTATTAGTAATTCTTCTACTACTCAGACACTCGTATGTGCACAACACTAGGCTAAACTTTTTTAGAGTGGGTAAATAATCTAACCCTTCTCTTTCTCTCTCCTGTTTTTCTAATCTAACTCACCGTCTTGCTCCTTCTGTCTTAATCTTTCCTTAAACAAAGCTCAAGGAAATAGGGCTTCGTTAGCAAATGGTTAACAAAGAAGGATTAAGATGGTTAAATTAGTTAACAAATCGATAGAAAAGAGTTAAATTAGTTCGCTCGCTGACATTTGAGTGTTCGTAAATGATGAGAGTTATGTACAAATTCTTATACAAATAGAAGGGTTATCTCTTAATTCGTCAAAAGTAGTAGATTTATTAATCCTCCTTTTTGAGGGGTTAACTCCTCTTAACCCCTAAGTACGTGTTATCTTTACCTTCTGCTGTTTGTATGTTTGGAAGGTTAACGAAGGATTAATTTTTTAACTCATGTTTCTGTAATATATTTACTGATTCGATTGAGTCAACATATTAGGTTTGTCTAATAGGTGCACTAAATTATAAAAGTTGGTGAGACCTAATACTACTATCTTATTATAGTTAGGGATATTATGAGAAGACCACCAGCAACAAACCTAAATAAATCTAACAGTCTACAATCTAAATATATGTTATCTGAAGACCCATCTTAAGATCTATTTTATTAGCATTAAATCTAACAGTTTCAACTTTGTGTTTTAGCAGGTTATGGAAGGAACAGACTCTCTCAACACTTTATTTAATCGATTGCCAAATGACTCTTAGAGGTAAATGAAAGTATAGAGATAATAGTGTTTATTTAATCCATTGCCAAATGACTCTTAGAGGTAAATGAAAGTATAGAGATAATAGTGAGATAGACTTGTGTAGTTCCGGAAGAATTTGAGTTCAAATTCTTCTCACTCAAATACCAACATCCGACATTCAAATATAAGATTCATTTTGTTAAAGTTGATCTATATTATTTAAAATAATTAAAAATCAAAAACTAAGTCTTTTTGAATACTTTTTGCCCATCCATTAAGCGACGTAAAATGAACGGGCGAAAGTAGTGAGTTGGTTAGATCTGTGTGTTTAGACGTACAAATTGTCGATCTGGCCATTTGATCATGATTACACTTCAAACCCCTACAAACTAATTTTTGTTAGGACTCAAATGTTATACACTGACTAACTCACTATTTAGGTTTCCCTACTTGGTGCATGGATAAAAAATATTTAAAATACTGTTTATAAATACTTCAAATAATATAAATCAACTTCTAAGGAGGAATGAATTATAGTTGTATTTGAATGGGAAGGATTCGGAGTAGAATCCTTACGGCACTAGGAGTCCTTCCAGATCTAGAAGAGTCCGCCATCCGAGGTGATTGGGCTGGATGGAAGGCAACCAGAGTTCAACACTGAGTTCCCTGCGCACCAGAAACACAACACCTGGGTCGCGAAAAGAAATGACACAGAATGCACACCCACAGTTCTCAAGGATCTCGTGAGTAACTGCTAGTCCTGTAATAAAATTGCAAGTGTTGTCCTCCACCTTCACCATTTAAGCACATGTTCACTCCACTCCAAATGGTATCAAAAAAATGCATTTCTGTTTGAAATCATGCAAAAACAGGGAGATATGACTGTTCCCATCCAACGCTCAGAAGAAGGCCAAGTAAAAGAAGGAGAAAACGGTACGGGAGATCCTGTAGAGAGAGGCGTTTTGTTTTCGACGGCTTTTCATCGTAGGAGTAGTTGTGGCATCTGTGTTGGAGGAGCTTCGATTGGTAGTGCAGGAGGGTGGTGGGAGCACTAGGGGGTATTCAGACACGGAGCAGCATTAGTTGGAGTTGATTTTACCGGTGCTAGGAGCCTGACTGGGATGTCGACCGAGAACTGTCCTTGAGTAGGAGTTTTTTTTTTTTTTTATGTCTCTTTCTACTTTTGGCTCCTCCAGACACCTACTGGTGCACAATTTTATGTAACGCTGAGGGATCGAAGATTCTTGTACGCATTTAGATTTATTTTCATTTATTTATTTTAATAAAATGAGGGGAACCACTTTGGTCCACCGTTTCTTCTAAAAAAAATTTGTGAAGTGATAAGAAAAGTAATCAAAATCATTGTTTGTCCAGGAACAGGAAGAAATTAAAACAAACCAGTCTAAACTCAAATTTAATTATATAATTTATCTTCAGACTCCTCGTGGGAGCAAAATGACTATCCATAAGATTTATAGAAATTAAAATTAAAATTATTTAGCAAGAGGTGTTAGTTGCAATGTACTCTAAATGTAGTAAGGTTTCAAATATAATTTAAAAGTTTAATCTAAAAATAATTAAAAATTTAGTCATTTGACGCTAGATACAATGTATTTGAAATGCAATAAAACTTTTCAAATTTTATTACATATATGGTTACTTAAAAAATCCAATCAATTTTGTTGTATCTTTATCTGGATGGCCCTCGCATTAATTCCTTATTTCAACCCAATTTTGATCAAGGAGGTGAAGAAAGTGTTTTGTCAAAGTTTAATGGTTGTCCATTTATATTGATGATTGTAGGTGAAGATAATTCAAAATTATAATATCTATATTTAATCTCATCAAGATAGATAAAAATGAGTAGAATTAGATGTAAAAGTAATCGCCTAAAACAAGAGTTAATTTAAAATTAATTTGTTCAAAAATTTAGACATACGAGTGGCCTTGATGAAAGTTAATATTCTTAGTCTAAAAAACACTTTCCTTTTGTTTCTTTCAAAGACTTTGTATGAAAAGACTCTTCATTTGGATATATGAGACTACACAAAAAGAATTATTAATTGTTATTATTATTGAGCATACAACGACAAGATTACTGTTTAGGGACGTTAGTCAAGTATAACCTTTTGTTAGTTATTATTGGTCCCTAGAGAGGGTAAATAGGGGCAAAAATAAATTTATAGCTAATTAAATCAAATCACAATAATATATAGTCCTGGTAGGATTTAAAACAACACTAACATAATAGTAGGACAAGTTGCTGGTAGGATATGACAACTTGTTAAATTTTTTAAGTATGCTGAAAATATGCAGCTGGCAGGAGATGAAACAGTCTGACAGAACACTAAGATAATTGTTGGTAGAATATAAAAACTTGGTAAAATTTTCTAAGCTAGCTGAAAATATACTGCCGGTAAGATATGAAACAATCTGGATGATACTTGAAAGAAATCCTGGTGTAATCATAATACGTAGAGAATATATCAAAAACAGCAATGTTAAGTGAAATCATAGTAGCAATAAAAGAGAAAAATAGCAAGAGAGAGAACATGAGATTTTAGGGTTCTTCAGGAAATCCTGTACGTCCACCATTTAGAAGCATTTTCTTTAAGATTTTAAAATTCACTATAAAGTTTCTCCTCAAAGTCACGATTATACCACCAAAACTCTTTTCGAGATTGGACTTTCTCTCTTTTTTCTGAAGAGGTATACAACCATCAAGACTCTCCTCGAGTTTAGATTTTCTCTCTTCTCTCCGAAAAGGTATACAACGACCAACGCCCTTCTAGAAGTTAGTCTTTTCTCTTCTTTCTAAGAGGGTACGCAAGGTCATTATAGTTGATAAAACAAAAGTGAGAATCAATTAGAACAAATTCACAAATCTAAATAAAAATATACAATGAGGCTTCATGTAATAATAGCAATTAGTAAATATTCTCAATAAATTGGCACTTTAATGAAATGAAAATAAATGAGATAATCCAAGTGTCATAAAGAATTTTCAGCCAAGAATCGAACAGAGAAGGTAAATGAAGTGCTGAAGGAATCCTTTGAAGAAAAATTGATTGCTTGATCCTTCTGGATGATGAGAAATTGTTGAAGATTTGAGCAAGTAGTTGGAACAATAACTTCTCAAGAAAGAGAATGAAAGTTAAAGCACTGTTTTGTGTGGTATTTTTTAGTGTAGTTCTCTGTTCCATAGAGTGAATGAAGCTGAAGTCTTTAAAGGGCTGAGCTGCACTTCTCCACAAATTTGGCCGTTAGAGACAATGAGGGTTTGCATTAATTGCAATTTTGCACAAGAGAGGTGGATATCTTTGCACTAATAAATGCAGTTATGGAGACGTATTTGTTGCAGGTTTGACAACCAAGAAAGGCAGGGGAAAATATAAGTTTCTTTAAAGTGTAAATAGTGGCAGACATGAGAGAAGAGCGTTTCTCTTGTAAAAAAATTCAAAAGAGATGTGATGGCTGCTTTTGAGTGCAGCAACACGTATGGCATACTGTGGCTAGTTGATAGTGACAATAATGAGGAAAATGCCACCTTGAGAGAGAGAGAGAGTGTGTGAGTAAATAAATAATTCAACCAATTAAACAAAAAGAAAAATCTCTCTTGCAGGTAACACAGAGCCCAATGTATTAAGACAAGTTGGAGACAAGGGATGGGGAGGGAACAAGACGTGATGTATATAAAAAAGTGAATGAGACTTGCAACAAGCAATCACATTTAGAAAAAAAATTAGTACTAGAATACAAAAAATAAAGTAATGCAGATGTTTCTTGCCATGTCAAAATGGAGCATTTGTAGAAGAGAATTATCCAAAACAATATATGAGCCAGTAGGATGGTATTTTGCCAAGCAAAAGTTTGCTGGTAAAATAACTTTCTGTCAAACCAACTACAAAATAGAAATAGCAATGTGTTGATAATCCCCATTGTGTCAATCTCGAAGATTAAATAAAAATTACTATTAATTACTTACAGAAATTCTAATATGTGAATATGGAAGCCCGATTCTATTGCTCTAAGTTACCTGTGCTTAGCTTGATTTAACTTTATTTGGCTTGATTGTTTGAAACTATCTTTCCCTCCAAGCTCTTTCTTAATATTGCAATAATGAATCAGTCCATCCAATCTCTGAGTAATGTCATATCCTGCAATAAGACAAATAATAATAATCAAATATATTAGTAGCTTAATTTATAGGTTATACATCATCAAAATATTAGGGTTTACAATCTCGCCTTTTTGATGATGATAACCTATAAATTGATTGAATAAGTAATACAAGTAAGAAAATAGGAAAATCAGAATACTTTTACCATTATACCTGAGAAGCTCCCCTACTTACTTGCTTTAGTGCTAGGGATATTTAGAGTGTGAAGCTCCCACTTTTTAACTCAATATAGACAACATTTTTATCCCACAATCACGAGTGCATATTCTCACATTTTTCACTTTTTAGGCCACAATATCATAAGATACATTATTGTGTACGTATCGTAATGCACGGGTGTATAAGTTGGTATCACTCAAAACCCCACAAAGTATCTGTTCTTATAAGTATAAAAGGGATCCAAGCACAATATTAAAATATCTATTCTTATCGGTGTGCATGTTGCATGTATCAAAATGCACTATATGCGTGTATTAGAATTATATGTATCAGTGCATGCATATATCAAGAATGTATCAGTTTTCAAAAATAGAAAAGAAATTAAAACTAGAAAACTGAAACCAAATTCAATCAATAAGCTCTTTTCTCTCCCCCTTTAACATCAGCAAAAAGTCGAAAAGTCAGAAATTAAAGCATACATGGGGAATCAAAAGTCATAAATCAGAGCTTAAATTAGAAAAGCAGAAACCAAACTTTAAATCAGAGATTTAATTATTTTGATGTAGCAAAAAGAGTGTAAAATATAAATATCCAAATTATCAAAATGAGACAAGCACGTGTTGAATAGCATAAGTGAAAGTCTTTTTTAAATCGGCCATTACCATCACAGATACTATATATATCAAAATAGGTTGTATGCCAGTGTACAATATAAAGATAAGCAAATATATCTAATTTTCAGCAAGCAAAAGTGTATATCAGTTCAATATCAAAATATTTGCCCTTGAGAACATAATTCAACAATAACAATCTCAAGTTTTCAAATAAAATCCCATTTTTGTATATGATAACATTTAACACTATATATGAGCATATACAAGCATGTATCAATACTTTAAAGTGTATAAATAGTAAATTATCAGTTATATCAATAAACAATCTGGTAGAATAGCAACATGACAGCTACTGCAAGATGAAATAATGTCAATTAAGTTAGTCGGCAAGAACAAATAATTATTTTCCATCAAATACATAAGTATGTAAATCACCTAGAGGGGGGGTGAATAGGTGATGGCTAATCAAATGGTCACTAAATGCGGAATTAAAAACTATTATGACCTAAACTAAACTCTTACACTAAACACCACTTATAACACAAGAGTGTAGCCGAATTCTCCGTGAAGGGCTCTGAACTAACTCCTCTAAATTCCCCTAGATAAGGGTTGAGGTGCCGCGTTGGCTCTCTTGATTAAATACAAGTGTTAGCAAACAAACTCAAGCATATACAATATGAGCACACAATATATCAAGCATATAAGTATAATGACAATAATAGCATGCAAGATATAAACAAGAGACAAAGAGAGAGAGAGAGTGAGCAATCGCAAACACAAGGGATTTGTTTCGAGGTTCGAGCACCCTTGCTCTACATCCCCGCCTTCAACACACGAAGGATTTCCACTATAATCGATCCCACTGGATCACTCGGTGCCGCAACACCTACAAGCTCTCAGACTCTCTAGCCCGTACATACCGCAAGCCCACCGGCTCGCCGAGGTCGCACCTCAAACACCGAGTCCCCACTAGGACCCGAAACAATGCGAACACACACGTCCGCCTCCTCAAAGTACAAAGTAGAACTTTGGTGATCACAACTCTTGATCACCTAAAATCCTCTCACAACAAATCCCTATAGGTAGATATAGCAATGGATAGCTCAAGTGTTGTGTGAGAAAATAAGGATGGAAATGGTGGAGGAAAAACTCAAGAAAATCTCTTTTAAAACACTCTTGATAAAACTCTCCTTTTGATTGGAAATATTTGCTCTAAAACAAGTAGAGAAAACCTCTTAAAAGAGTTGGGAAAACTGGTGAAAAATCCACTTGAAAATCTTAATCAAAACAGCCCCCAAATGCCCCAATTTATAGGGCTCCAAAAACTAGCCGTTGGAGGCCTGATAGAACTGTCGGTCGACCGCCCGGTCGACCGCCAACGGTTAGAAATCTGACCATTGGGGCTTCGGTCGACCGGCCCGGTCAACCGAGCCTCTGGAACAGAGAGCAAACTCTCTGTCGGTCGACCGCTCGGTCGACCGGGGTTTTCCAGAGAGCAACAACTCTCTGGCGGTCGACCGGGTGGGTCGACCGGCCCTCCAGTGCACAAAGGCGTGCACGTCTGTGCACGTCGGTCGACCGCCCGGTCGACCGACTTCAGAACTCAGTCGACCGGTCGGTCGACCGTCTGAAGCCTGGAAACAGAATTCAGGGATTTAAAACTTGGTCTTTTTGGTAGAAATAAAATCCCATAAAATACTGAAAAATCTACAAAAATAGTTTTACCAATATACTTTGATAAACAAACATGCTTGCACAAAATCAAGGCATGTTACAAATTATTTGGACTATTTTTGTAATAGGAAAAAATTGGCTCAAATGAAAAACAGTATTTTTTCAAACTTATTTTTCCAAACTTCTCCAAATACAAAAACAAGATATTCTAAACTCTTTTAAAGTATAGAGTGTATGGATATGATCCACTACACAAACAAGATGAAATATCTATGTTTTTGACATTATGCTCTAAACATGATTTTGGTTAAATGTATGTAAACTTGAATACCAAAAACCAAAAGGTATTTTTCCAAATGAAAATTCTTTTGTAAAAACAAACTAAATCAAGAGTGTGTGTGTATATAGATACTTGAGCAATTCACCAACTATTCTATCCTTTACATTTTATCTAAAAACAAAATCTTAAACAAACCTAAACACAAGTCTTCATCTTCTTGAAGTCTTCACTTGAAGTCTTCTCATCTTCTTGACTTGGTCCAAACACGATCCATAGAGCTAGACTCCTCTTGAGTACTTGATGTGGTCTTTATGCACAAGCTCTTGAATCAAACCGTGCTAGCTCCAAAACTTGACTTTAAATCCTTTGTTGAAGCTATGCACCTACTAATATCTTGATCATAAATCTATCACTAATTAAACACAAGTCATTAGTAACATAACTACATGAGTTAATCATCATCAAAACTAGAGTGATGGGCCTTTGGGCCAACAAAGTATATTATTGAAATCCAAGCAATAGAGAACAGCAACACCAGAGAATAGTCACCAATCGCACAAACAAGTAAACAAAGAAAAGAAAAAGAAAACATAAGATTTAACGAGGCTCGGTAATTTGCCTACGACCTCGGGACAGAATGAGAGAGAGTTCTTATTGAATCAATCAATTAGAGATTACAAGTATTGGGGACAATACCCCTCTTTATATAGCCAAATAATCCACAAAGAAAAGAAAATCAAAAACACCAAATTCGTATCAGAAAAGAATTTTGAATCAGATTTGAAAACAGGCCGCCATCCGCATTAGTCGACTATAAGTCGACTTATTACTCTTATTAGTCGACTAATACATGTATTAGTCGACTAGTCTGTAGTGAAACATATTTGCCAACTCTCTGTTGTATCATTAGTCGACTAGGCCCAATACTTGGTCGACTAAGCTAGGTTCCTCCTGTGCAATCCAGTATTGATATGACTAATACGCTTTCGTATTTGGCATCATTGATTGCATCGATCTTTGGCTAAATTCCAACAGAGTTAAAAAAAACTTTATCAACAAGATTTTACTCTCTCTCCCCACAATTCTATAGCTCGGTGAAGATTTCTCAAATCTGAGCCAAACACAACATAGGACCATGTCAACTCAATTGGTTGCACTATTGTGGTTGCCTATGAACCCATGCTCAAAGAGATCAAGCCACATGTAGTTCATTCAAATGAGCTCCACTGAGCTCACACAACTGGAAAGATATGGAGTAACTCTTTGCAATGTGCAAACTTCACTCTCAGAACAACTTTGATAAGCATATCAGCGGGATTCTCCTTCGTGTGAATTTTCTACAACATAATGTCACCTTCATCAAGAATCTCCCGTACAAAGTGGAACCTGACATCAATGTGCTTCGTCTATACATGATCCTGATTCTTTGACAAATAGAGCACTCATGCTATCACAATTGATTTTCAACAGATCCTGATCATTCCTCAAGTCGTCAAGAAACCCTTGAATCCATATTGCCTCCTCTATAGCCTCTGTCATGGCCATATACTCAGCCTCCATAGTAGACAATGTGATAATAGACTGTAAAGTAGAGCGCCAACTGACAGGTGCTTGGAATAATGTAAACACATATCCCGTTGTGAACCGGCATTTGTCAAGGTCTCCAGCATAGTCGGAGTCAACATATTCGATACACTCCTGCTTCCTAGCAACATCCTTCTTGAATACCAAATCAATATCTATGGTACCTTTAATGTACTGTAGAATCCACTTCACTGCCTCCCAATGACCCCTGCCGGGATCGTGCATAATCTGCTTACTATTAAGACAGCTTGTGACGAGTCGGACATTGTACACACTATTGCATACATTAAACTACCAACTGCGCTAGCATAGGGCACGTGAGTCATGTACTCACGCTCTTCAACAGTAGTAGAAAATATAGTAGCTTTCAACTTGAAATGAGGAGCCAATACTGTACTTACAGACTTTGTATCATCGTTGATGTTGAACTTCTGAAGTACCTTCTTCAAATACCCCTTCTGTGTCAAGCTAATCTTGCCACCCTTCTAGTCTCGCTCAATCTCCATGCCTAGCACCTCCTTTGCTTCACCCAGATTTTTCACCTCGAATTATAAAGACTAGTCTTTCTTCAATTTATCAATAACAGATCTGCTCTTAGAGGCGATGAGCATATCATCCACATACAAGAGTAGATAATGTACTCTCCACCAGGTAGCTTATTATAATACACGCATGGATCGTAATGGCTTTGTGTGTATCTCTTTCCTCTTATGAAACTGTAAAAACACTTGTACCACTTCCTTGATAATTACTTTAATTCATACAATGATTTCTTCAGTTTGCATACTATATTCTCCTTTTCTGCAGTTTTGAACCCCGTCGGCTGAGACATGTAGATCTTCTCTTCAAGATCGCCATGAAAAAAGGCGGTCTTTACATCGAGCTGATTAAGTTCCAACTCATACTGTGCTACCAGTGCCAACAAAATCCGAATAGACGAGTGTTTTACAACAGGTGAGAATACCTCGTTATAGTCAATGCCTTCTCATTCAGCGTAGCCTTCTGTTACCAATCTAACTTTATAGTGTACAGTATCACCATCTGAAGATCCTTTTTTCTTTGCAAATACCAACTTACAACCGATCGCCTTCTTTTTCTTGGGCAACTCTGACAGTTCTCAAGTGTCGTTCTTGTGTAGAGAACTCATCTCTTCCATCATGGCATCCTTTCACATCTTAGACTCCAAACTGATTTTAACTTTCCTATAAGTCTCAGGATTGCCTCCTTAACGATTGGGAGAGCATAGGGCACGATAATGTTAGTAGTGAGCCAACTGGGCTTACATGAATTTCTCCAGGTTCTTCCAACTATAATGTATTCTTGGATATTTCCCATAGCCTGTCCTTGATCCTCATTATTATCAGCATCCTGTTCGGTTACTTAATCATCTCTTTGTATCACTGAGGGTATGACCTCAAATGATACTGATCTTTTTAGAGACGATGAAGTAGCATCACTCTCCACCTGCTGCAATATCTTGTTGGCCGTCTGACTCTCCGTCTGCTAAGAGTTTGTAGGCTTCACCATTGAAATCTCATCAAACGTGACGTCTCTACTTAAGATAAATTTTCTGTCCTTTGGATCCCAAATTTTATTGCCTTTTACTCCTTTCTTGAATCCACAAACACACTTTTTCTCGTTCTTGGGTCCAACTTATCTCCCTGGACATGATAGTAGGTCGGACACCCAAATACCCATAGCGAATCATAATCCTGAGCAACTTTCCCTGACAAAACTTTTAGAGGAGTTTTACCTCCTATTGCAGAGGAAGGCAACCTGTTAACGAGGTGGCAAGTATACGCCAATATCTCAGCCCAAAAAGATTTTGATATGCCGGCGTTGGATAACATGCAAGGGACCTTCTCTAGTAAGGTCTTATTCATCCTTTCAGCCACCCCATTTTGTTATGGTGTTTCTCTTACTGTGAAGTGCATTTCTATGTCCTCATCATGATATAGCTATAGGAAAGGTCGCTTGTATGCTCTCCTCCTTTGTCTGAATGGAGTACCTTGATCTTCCTTCTCATATTCTTCTCTATATTTTTCTTCCATTTCACAAACAACTCCAGGACTTTCCTTTTGTGCTTCATGGTATACACCCAACATCGCCTAGAGTAATCTATAAAAGACACTATAAAAGACACAAAATAATGGTTACCTCTAATAGATGTTGTCTTAGTAGGTCCCTAGACGTTTGTGTGAACATAATTCAGAATCTCCTCGGTGCAATTAGTTGCGGTACCAAATCTCACGTTGGTCTTCTTTCTGATTATATAATGTTCACAAAATTTCAATTTACAGGTGACACCTTTTAATAAACCTTACTTTGTAAGAGCTTGCAAAGATTTTTCTCCCGTATATCTGAGCCTCATATTTCAGAGTTGGGTGCAATTATTATATGAATTTGTAGAAGTCACCACTTGTCCTATAACCATACTACCCTTCAAGTAGTAAAGGTTATTGCGTCAGACGCTCTACAAAAGAATCATCGAGCTTTTAATCGTCTTGAGAACTCCATCTCTAATAGATATTTCAAAACCCAATGCTTTCAAGGCGCCAACAGAGATAAGATTCATTTTTAGTTGAGGTACATACCTCACATTTTTCAATTCCCGCACCATCCCATCAAATATCTTGACCAAGATAGTACTTATCCCTTCCATGCGACATGGATGATAATCACCCATGATAACAGAACAACCATCTAGTTTCTCAAAACTAGAAAATCAATCCTTGTTGGGACACACATGATAGGTCGCTCCTGTATCAATCATCCACTTAGAATCACCTGAATAACCTACGATAGGAGTTGTGACAGAGAATGAAAATATAGACGAGTCTGAGTCTGATCCATCTACCTGTGAGGTATAACCTGATTGGGTATTGATCACCTGTGTAACATTTGCCTCGGTCATTAACCTTTACCCTTATTCTTATCCTTGATCATTGGACAATCAACCTTTCAGGACCCTAACTCTTTGCAGAGGGCACACTAGTTTTCTTCAGATCTCTGAACTCTGGTTTGGACTTTGATCTCCCACGCTCACTTTTGCCCTTCCGATTGGAATTTCTGCCTCTTACCATCAACGCCTCTGCTGATGTACCATTGGAAGAAGACTGCTTGCCCTTCCTTCTAACTTCATAATTTACAAGAGCAGCCGACACATCATTATAGTTAAATGATTGTTTCTCATTAATCAAGGTGAGGATGAAGGTCTCACACTCTTCATTAAGAAGAGAACTCAAAAAAATTACCGCCTTATTCTCTTCTTCGATATCCACATCCACATTAACTAAATCTGTAAGAAGCTTTCTGTAGTCGCTCATGTGCTCATCAATAGAGAGTCCCTTCTTTAACTGAAAGTGATAAAACCTCCTCTTTAGATGCAGTCGAGACTCGATACTCTTCATCAGATATTTTTTCTCAAGAATCTCCCATATCTTTATTGCAGACGTCTCATACAGCACATGGTACTTGATGTCTTATGTCAAATAAGACCTTCTAAGAGCACACACCATCCTATTCATTTTGTCTCAATCCTTTTCAGAAGTCTCCTCTGGATTTTTTTTTAATCGTAGAGTGCCTTTAAGGTTTGATGCAATCAGTGCATCCATCACCTTACACCTCCACATCCCAAAATTATTCGTGTCATTAAACTTTACCATAGCGATCTTCAATGGATGAGGGTTCACAGATTTCACCGTAAATTTACTTTCTCTGATCATCTTCTCAATAGATTCCTTAACACAATGCGAAAAATAATTAGTGAAAACAAATCCAAATAGGAAAGATCAGATCTTTACCTCCAAATGAAACTGTAGATAGTCTCTAAGTTAATTTGCTACACCTGAATGAAAACTCATCATCGAACCCAAAAAGCTCTGATACCACTTGTTAGAAGCCAAGCAACAAAAAACAGCAACACCCGAGAATAGTCTACAATCACACAAACAAGTAAACAAATGAAAGAAGAGAGAACACAAGATTTAACGAGGTTCGGCAATTTGCCTACGTCCTCGGGGCAGAAAGAGAGAGTTATTATAGAATCAAATAATTACATGTTACAAATATTGGGGACAATATCCCTCTTTATATAGCCAAAGAAGTCATGAAGAAAAAGAAACCAAAAACACCGAATTTAGATCAGAATTCTGAATTAAATTTGAAAACATGTCACGCATCCGCATTAGTCGACTATAAGTCGACTAATTACTCCTATTAGTCGACTACTATATGTATTAGTCGACTAGTCTGTGGTGAAACAGATTTACCAACTCTCTGTATGTATCATTAGTCGATTAGTCTCAATATTTAGTCGACTAGGCTGGATTCCTCTTGTACAATTCACCATTGATACGACTGATATACTTTCATATTCAACACTATTGATTGCATTGATCTTTGGCTAAACTCCAACAGAGTTAAAAAACTCTATCAACAAGATTTTATCCTCTCTCCCCCATATATATACATATAGCAAAAGAATGTATACATATAGCACAAGAATGTATACACAAATCAAGGCATGTACTATACATATTCAGACTATGTATCAGTTCTTATCAATGAATATCAGTGTGCAAGTATCGAATCAAGTATCATAAAATATACTAACTTATTGACATAATAAATAATGAAATCATATCAGAGAAATAAAGATATAGTTTAGAGTTCAAAATCAACAAGAATTAGCATGTAGAACATAAGCAAAGATCAGAAATTAAAAATCAATATTTATGTTATCCATTTAGAATGCTATCATTGTTATCAAATAATCTAATATACTAATCAAGAGGAGAAATTATAGCTACAAAAAATCATAGCCAAGATAAGTAAATGAGAAACTCATCACATCTATAACTATGTAAGATACATCAATATGCAGAGATATACTCAATATATTATAAAGATATCAATTATTAAGTCATAGTAAGGAAATATAGAGAATGTTAAACTTAAAACATATTGTTTATGAATATAAAAACATAAATAATAATTTCAATAAGCATAATTGCTTTTATAAGTTTTCACAGCAATAATCATGTGAATAGAATAGATATAGCCTTGAAAAGTGTGATATATGAAAATAAGATATAGTAATACATGATTACTAAGGCTATAAAATAAGTGAGACGCGATGAGAGTCGGCGATGCATATACACGAGGAGAATACTCAACATATACGTGTTAAGCCTTACGTAACCTGAATAAGATATAAACTTATTACGATAAATTAAAATTTACTGTAATGTAACAGATAAATTTTTACACAAGAATAAAATTATTTCAAGAATAATAAATTATAACAGATATTGAGTCCAATCTACAGAGAATCAAGAAAACAACAGGAATAAAAAGAGAGGTAGAATAATACTCAAAGGGGGTGATCAAGCAGAGAGAAACTACGGGCTCCTCGCAATACGTATGATCTTCATCAGACACCTGGTCAACTAAATAAAACATCCCTACACCTGGATATGCAAATTCAGGGTCAACAAAAGCGACCTAATAATAATAAAATGAAAGAATGTGCATGTGTATATTACGTGTGTACATACTACGATATATTATGAAAATACTGGATAAATAATATCATAAATAAGATTGTAAAATAGAAGGTAACTGAATAATATCATGAATAAAATTATATATAGAAGATAACAAATCATTATAAAGAATACAACTCATACTCAAAGATGTGTAGCCTAACGTATGTTCATAATCTTGTCGACTATTATTATCCTAACTAATTGGTACTTAGTTGCGTCCCATATCACAAAGTTTTTTCACATATTAAATAATGTTATCGTTATTGTAACTGCCAGGTAATGAAGTGCATGTGTTTTAGAAGGGTACCGTGCATGCCCGATACTACGGTCTAACATTCTAACATTCTTGGCGCTGAAGCAGGACAGGCCAGAAAGTCCTGACAACTGATAACTAAATAACTGACAACTAATAACTGATAATTAGGTAGCCAGTACTACATTAATTCCCATAGTGGACCAATTTCAATTAACCTTCATAAATTCTTTCAGAATACACGACATGTATTATCAGACAATTACCCATTTTCTTGAGTTATGATGTTTTTTATGAACATGCCAACAATATAAATTATTATGAAAATATAATAGTTATTATATGAGTTGAGCTGGGCTACTTTCGGAAGTATCAAGAATATCGATACTCCCACTTTTATTTGGTTGATACACCACCCATATGCAAGAGTCAAACTGTTGGATGTGATCTACTAATTATAAACTAGTTAAAAATAAAATTTCACAAATTTTCGTTATCATTTACCCGTTCATCAAAGTAACTAAAAAGTCGATATTTTTGAGGGACCTAAAACTGCTTAACTTTGAGACCACTTTGATGAACGGGTAAATGATAACGAAAATACGTGAAATTTTATTCCTAACTAGTTTATAGTTAGTAGATCACATTCAACAATTTGGATCTTATATATGGGTGGTGTATCAACCAAATCAAAGAGAGAATATCGACATTCTGGATACTTCCGAAAGTAGCCCAGCTCAACTCGTTATTATATATCTTTAGCTGATGTTGATGTCACTAATGACTGATCTGATAACCGATAACTAATAACGGATACCTGTCAAAAAACTCTAGAGATATAAAGTCACTAATATCGATGATGTTACCATCACAATATTTGTTTATAACTAAATAACTTAAATAAATAAGAACAAATTATGAAGTGAAGTTTACTAAATATTTTCATGACAAAACTAAATCAAATGAGATTGAGATCATAACTAAAGAGTGGAATATCCTCAAACAACATGGAACATAAAATGTCTCGACTTTAGTACTTAAATTAATAAGAACTCATCAATGCTCAGACAAATTAATCAGTGACTGGATCGTACATATCCTTACAGCCAATAATCCAAAACCAGCTCATAGTATACATCGAATTTAAAGGTAAAACAATCATATGTATGATCAAGATCCAACCATCGTCAACCTTATATAATATTAATCAATAATCAAGATCCAATGTAAGGAGTATAAATCTCAGGTCAAACTCCAACTCTAATTAAGTTCATATACAGATCCAAGCATCAAGAGATTCAATCTTTTAATAAAGCAACAGTCTATTTAATCAATTCTCAATATCCAATTGAATTTCCATTTAAATTATCACCAAATAAGGTAAATCTAATAAATAATTCACATGAAATCCATATCTTTAACTACAATCAAACTAACAAAAACTCAAGATCACTCAAATTACAGTCCAAAGTTCATCACAACTAGATCCGAGTCTAAAATGATAAACAAATAAATAATAACTGATAGCAACTCTAATATCTCTGTGATAAAATACCGAGACCCTATAGTTTAAAACCTCAAGGTTATATCTAATCGATCATCTCTAATATATTTAAGCTCTCCCATAGTATACTAATCTATTACTAACAATCTATTGCATACTTGTAAAATCAACTAGTCAAACTAATCTGATCTACTTTCCAACCCTAAGTAAAATGCTATTCTGATTGAGTTCATTGATCCAAGTATCAAAAGATTTAACAAATCAAATAAAGTAAAATAATTTTATTAATTACCATTAAATATGATTTATTTAAATGATTGTAAATACTCATAAAGCTATTCAATTTGTGTTTAATATATATGAGCATGATATGTGCATGAACAATAATTAAATATCAATGATAATTAAATATAAAATATAATTTGTTGAAAAGGGCTAAAACACTTACACGATACAATTCTTTAATTAGTAGAAGATTAAACAAACAACATAGTAATTGGCAATAATGAATTATTTACTAATAATAAATTATCAATAATAAAGCACAATTTATTTTAAACAATGAAAACACTCACAACAAAATTACACAAAATAAATTGCACAAGAAAAGAAACACTCACTATGGATGCGTAGTTCTTTCCTCCACGATTCCAACGCCTTGAAAACAACTCGATTCGGGCTCCGAACGGCTGAGAAACGGCCCAAAAACCAAACTGTATTGTTAACGGGCTTGAATTTACTTAACAGGTCGGGTCTGTAGATTG
The DNA here is from genome assembly GCA_038442645.1 of Agave tequilana. NCBI lineage: Eukaryota > Viridiplantae > Streptophyta > Magnoliopsida > Asparagales > Asparagaceae > Agave > Agave tequilana. The sequence goes on from JAVJIF010011272.1 coordinate 88,707, forward strand.
GAAGCGGGCCGGGCATATCTCTGTATAAACTTGTAGTGGATCGGGTCGGGTCTGGTAAGAGATCAATTTTGGGTCACTATTGGGTTGAACCCAACAATGAAAGAAATGAAAGAAGAAGAGAGAGAGAAAGCAGGGGATAGAAGGAGGCAACGCAGCGCCGGTGGGCTTGGCCGGTCGGCGGCCGTGCCAGGCCAACGACGACGGTGGCCGGCGCAGTGGGGAGAGGAAAAGAGAAAGAAAAGAGGGGTTAGGGTTGCAATTAGGGTTTCAGGTTAAGGGGGAGAGGTAGAAGATGAGAGGATATATATAGATGGAGAGTTTAGGCTTGGGTTTTATGGGCCTATATTTATTTTCTTTTCTCTTTTTTCTTTTTTAAATGGGCTTGGCTTAATAGAAAATGAGAAGGGGAAAAATAAGAGTGTGTGGGCTGGGCTTAATTGAGTTGGCTTAGGTGAAGAGAGAAAATTAAATAATAATAATAATCAATAACAATTATATATTAATAACAAATTAAAATTAATTAATAATGATAATATAAATTAATAACAATTAATAGTGATAACCCACACCAAATAATAATTTATTTCTTAATATAAATTATATTTACATATTAAGATACTATTGTATATTATAAATTCATGTATTATAAATTAGAGATATTACATTCAATCCACCTTACAAAAAAAATTCGTTCTCGAAATTTCAATAAGGCAGAGAAAATGATAAAAAGGGATTAAGGTTGATAATGTAACCATTATATGGATATGAATTAAGAATAGGCGCGATAGGATAGGATTCAAAAGGTGGAGAATCGATCACAGATGACGTCTTTTCGTTTTCACGTTGCTTCTCGGTGGCACTACAATTTCATTGCGCTACTCTGATTTTTATCGTCGATTTGTGTCTGATGGCCAGTTCAAGAGTCAAAATCAGAAAAATAGAATCGAGAAGAAAATTAGGATCACTCTTGAAAAAGAGTTAAAATCAGGAATATGAAAAGATCTAAGAGATGAATTTTCAAAGGAAGAACGATCGATTCCCACGTGGACTTAATATCATTGTGTGAATAATATATATTTGTTTATTGCAGTGTAAAAAAAACTCATCTCAAGTCACAAGTAAGAACTAGGTCTTTTTTTGCAAAAAATGAAAGTCGAAAATTGCAAGTCGAACCTGACTCTAATACCAAAGAAAATCATATCACACTCCGCTTCTCAAAATACATTGGATAGAGACACGATAAGAGTCAGCGACGTATATATGCAAGGAGAATACCTAACGTATACGCGTTAAACCTTATGTAATATGAACAAGATATAAAAATCATTAAGATAAATTAAAATTTACTGCAATGTAACATATAAATTTTCACAAGAATAATATTATTCCAGAAATAATCATTATAACAGATAATGAGTCCAATCTACAAAGAAACAAGAAATCAATGGAATAAAAAGTAAGGCAAAATAATACCCAAATTGGGTGATCAAGCAGAGAGAAACTTCGGGCTCCTCGCAATACATACGATCTTCATTAGATACCTGGTCAACTAAATAAAACATCCCATTACCTGGATAATCTAAGGTTGTCAGAAAGTGATCTAATGAGTGGTAAAATGAAGGAATATATACGCGCATATTACGTGTGTACATACTATGATACTATTATGAAAATACTGGATAATTAATATCAAGAATAAAACTGTAAAATAGAAGATAACTAAATAATATCATGAATAAAGCTGTAAATAGAAGATAACATATCAGGATCGTCAACTTAACTGCCTCCTAGATAAGGGAGTTAAGGGTTCGAACTAAGCATGACTCTTAGCCTTATCCAAGTGACATGACACACACACACACACATGAAAACCCTTCCAATATGAAAGGAGGAAATCCAAAAACCCTAGATGACTAGAGAACCCCACTTGTAATAGCCATTGACATAGTGGAATTTCTCTCTCTCTCTCCCCCTCCGTGATTTTCTGCCATTTGGGTTTTCACGCAATTCTTTGTATTTGTGTTAGTTTTTCTATGATTTGATTTACTCACTCCATTATTTTGGTACATGAATTAATTACTTAGGAAATTGCCACAATATTTGGTGCTTTCATTGAATCTTCTGAATTCTTACTTAGGATCTCTCCCCATCTAATACCCTAATCCTTCCTCTAAACAACCTCACATGGTCGATATGGCTCCATCAAAGAGGAACATCACCCAGGCTACGCCGCAGCCACCGCTGCTCTAAAAGGAAAGGGAAAAACTATTGAAGTGCCTGAACCTGCGAACCGTCGGCCCAACCTATCCGACGTTCACATCTTCAACGATGAGGATTCTCATTCAAACACCGCACCGTCTGTGGGATGCAGAGCCTCAGCCTGACAGTAAGTAACTTTTTCAGATGTTTTCCACTCCGCAGAAGCAGATGGAGGACCAACAAAAAGAGATGATTCGACTCCGCGAGGTGGCAGCTCGTGAAAAAGATGTAGCGACACATGTCCAAACACGACTACTCAAGCAAATTGGGACACTGTGAAAGTTGCAATCTTCCCCTATGGCGGAAGGAATTGCGCAGATTTTTCCATCACCATCGCATACTTGAGAATCCGTGCACTCCACCGAAAGCTCGAGATGCAACCAATCGGCGACTGACAATGATGATGAGGATTATAGGGACTCGAGCGTTCCCGCAGTTCCCTCACATCGAGGGCATCGCGGATCTGGTCCAAAAGTGGCTCAACCAAACAAGCCAACAGTTTTCAAAGGGGATAGAGTATAACAAGCTAGGATCCTCTGACTCACCACTGTCAAGGAAAATCACCACGCTCTGCTTCTCGAAAAAGTTTGTGATGCCGACCTTTGACTGTTGACACTCTAAAAAAGACAAGATTCTGACTGGCCTGAACAATGTCTAAACTTGTTGACATTTACAGAAGACAAGTGAAAGATAGGCTGATTGGTCCGAACAATGTCTAAACTTGTTGACATTTATAAAAGACAAGCGATAGACAAGCTGACGACCAGTTCTGTACTTGTTGACATTTACAAAAGACAAGCAACAGATAAGCTGACGACCAGTTTTTACCCATCTCCGAGGGACAAAGAAGCAACTTGGACTCTACTGATCAGAAAGTAAGCCCAGATTGTCTCTAAACAGACCTCAGCAGGTCTAAGATGCTAGCACTTAGCATCACATGAGCCCAAAGGGACAGCCTCGCTTGAGAGGCTAAGATCATCCAACTTCGCCATGAAGCCGTTCACAGCTCCGCCAGGAAGCTAACTTATAGCTTCACCTGAAGTACTCAGTTAACTCCGCAAAGAGTTAGCTTCGCTTGAAGTCATACGCAACCGCGCAGAAGGATGTTCGGTAGCTTCGCCACAGACGATATCTAGCTCCGCTAAAGAGCTGTTTTCTGACTTCGCCACATGCGCCTTCCAGCTCCGCTGTGAGCTCGACGCGGGCAGCGCCGCTGCGGGTCAGTCATGGTCAATCTTTGACCAATTAAATCTCCAGATGAGATCAAACCTAATCAGGATTGAGATCAAATCTAATCGAGATCAAATCTGAGATCAAATTTGGCAGTTGATTGCCATAATCTCTTGACTCTCTTAAAACGAGTAGGAGGATCAGGGGAAATCTTCCAACTATATGGAAAGGATCAAAACAGATCAAGAGGATCAACCGACCTGCTATTTCTAGCTTCGCAGAAGCTGATCCTAGCCTCGCAGCAAGGCTACTTTTCAAATTTAAATAGATTTGATTCAATCTGTTTTCAAGGGACAATTATACCCCTGCTCTCCCTATAAATAGCCCACCAGGGGCACAAGGAGAGGACACATGCGATACGCTCCAGAGAGACGACAGACTTCTCGAGAGGACGCACCGTGAACAAACAGAGATCTAGTCTTTGTAAATCACCTAGAGGGGGGTGAATAGGTGATGGCTAATCTAATGGTCACTAAATGCGGAATTAAAAACTTATATGACCTAAACTAAACTTCTTACACTAAACATCAAGTTTAACACAAGAGTGTTGCCGAATTCCCCGTGAAGGGCTCTGGACAAACTCCTCAAGATTCCTCTAAATAAGAGTTGAGGTGCCGCGTTGGCTCTCTTGGTTGAATACTAGTGTTATCAAACAATCCCCAAGCATATACAATAAAGCACAATATGTATATCAAGCATATAAAGATAAACACAATATAAGCATGCAAGATATAAACAAGTAAGGGAGAGAGAGAAAGAGCAATCGCAAACACGGGAGATTTGTTTCGAGATTCGAGCACCGTTGCTCTACATCCCCGCCTTCACACTTGAAGGATTTCCACTAGAATCGATCCCACTGGATCACTACTCGATGCCGCAACACCTACAAGCTCTCGGACTCCCTAGTCCGTACACACCGCAAGCTCTCTAGCTCGTCGAGGCCGCACCTCAAACACCGAGTCCACACACGAACTCGAAACACCACTAACCCGCAAGTCCGCCTCCTCAAGGAACAAAGATGAAACTTTGGTGATCACAACTCTTGATCACCTAAAATCCTCTCACAACAAATCCCTACAGGTAGATATATCAATGGATAGCTTAAGTGATTGTGAGAAAAACAAGGAAAGAGATGGTGGAGGAAAACTCAAGAAAATCACTTTTAACACTCTTGATAAAACTCCCCTTCTGATAGGAAATATTTGCTCTCAATTTTGTGGAGAAAGCCACTTAATAGAGTAGGAAAAACTGGCTTGAAAACTCTCCAAAAATCTTAGAGAAAACAGCCCCCAAATGGCCCAATTTATAGAGCTCCAAAAACTAGTTGTTACGGTCGACCACCCGGTCGACCGCCAACGGTCAGATTTCTGACCATTGGGGCAGCGGTCGACCGGCCCGGTCGACCGAACCTCTGGAACAGAGAGCAGACTCTCTGCCGGTCGACCGTCCCGGTCGACCGAGGATTTCCAGAGAGCAAAGCTCTCTGGACGGTCGACCGTTCCGGTCGTCCGGCCCTCCAGCCAGATACTGGCGTGCACGCTGTGCACGTCGGTCGACCGAGACGGGTCGGCCGACTTCAGGCTTCAGTCGACCGTCCCGGTCGACCGGCTGAAGCCAGGTCAGGGATTTTTGGGAAAGAAAACTTGGTCATTTTGGCTCAATTAAAATCCCATAAAATCATGAAAAATCTACAAAAATAGTTTTACCAATATTCTTTCATAAACAAACATGCTTGCATAAAATCAAGGCATGTTACAAATAATTTGGACTATTTTTGTAACTTAGAAATTTGGCTCAAACCAAAAACGGTATTTTTCCAAAATGATTTTTCAAAAACTTATTTTTCTAAACCTTCTCCAAATACAAAAATAAGATATTTAAACTCTTTTAAAGCATAGAGTATATGGATATGATCCACTACACAAACATGGTGAAATATCTATGTTTTTGACATTAAGCTCTAAATACGGTTTTGGTTAAAACACGTAAACTAGAATACCAAAAAATCTAACTGGTAATTTCTAAAGGGAAAACTCTTTTGTATTTTATCAAATAAAAATTCTTTTATGAAAACTCATCTAAATCAGGAGTGTGTGTATATGGTATACTTGAGCAATCCACTAACTATTCTATCCTTTACATTTTATCTAAAAACAAAATCTTAAAAACAAACCTAGACACAAGTCTTCATCTTCTTGAAGTCTTTACTTGAAGTCTTCTCATCTTCTTGACTTGGTCCAAACACGATCCAATAGCTCTTTGGATCAAACCGTGCTAGCTCCAAAACTTGGCTTTAAATCCTTTGTTGAAGCTACACACCTACTAAGATCTTGATCATGAATCTGAGACTAAATAAACACAAGATCATTAGTACTATAACTACTTGAGTTGATCATCATCAAAACTAGAGTGATGGGCTTTTGGGCCAACAATTTTCCCCTTTTTGATGATGACAAAACTCATGAAGTTATATATGCATGGATTAAAGTAAAGCTCCAAAGAAGCTCCCCCTTAACTCATGCATCACAAATAAATAATAAATATGACAATGAAGTACATAAACATGTTTGCGAATGTATGGAGATAAACATGCATAAACAAGCATGAAACACATCAAATTCTTTTTCTCCTATTTGCAACACAAAACATATATACATAAACATAAATACTTCTCCCCTTTATGAATAAAGCAAGGAAAACATACATATATACTAAAATACTTCTCCCTCTTTTTGTCAATCATCAACAAAGGGGTTAAAGTAATAACAAAATCAACAAATTTTTTTCTCCCCCTTTTTTTGTCCGAAACATAGAATCAATAAAGGGGTAATCATAAACAAATCAATAAAAGGTTATATGCGATATACATTCATGAAGAGGAAGACGCTAAGTCAGCTTCCCTACATATATGCATTACATGAAGAAGGGATGACAAGCCCTAATTCACATAACACATAATCTGTAATGCATAAGAGGAGATGTGAAGCTCCTCCTACACACGTGTATCACATAAAGAAGAGTTGTCAAGCTCCTCAATACAAGATACACTCAACATGAATCTATATGTAGAAGAGATGTTAAGCTCTCCTTGCATATAGGCAATACACATCAAAACATTTTAAATGTTTCGTATTAAAAATAAATTTTTGAATTTTTCTCAATAAAACAAATTTTGAGAATCAATTTTAAGATATCTTATAAACAAAAATTTTTAAGATACCAATTGTAGTCAAATTTTAAAATTACCATTGTAAATAAACATTACATTTTTTTGAATTTTCTTAAATAAGAAAAACATCTTGATACCAATTGAAATTTATAATAAATTTGAAACATATTGATACCAATTTAAAAATAATGATCAATTTTCTTATAAGCTTATGCATTATTATAAAAATATCAATTGAAAAATCAATTGAAAAATAAGATTTGAAGTAATCTTAGCATAAGCAAACTTTGTGCTTTTAAATATGTAAACCAATTGTAAATCAAGCACACTTAAATCATATATATGTATGAAAAAATAATACCAATAGAAATTGATATTATTTGAAATAAAGCATACATATATAGGAAACAAAATATGAGTATATAAAAAATTAAAATATCAATTGAGATCAAGTATATAACTCATAACTACCAAATGAAGAATAATAACTAGTTAAAATAATTTTTGAAAAACTAGTTAAAGATCGTTCAAAAATATGAAATCAAATCATATGTTTTTCATGAATCATACCAAATACACAAAAGTTGACACTCAAAATCGATAAAGCTCAAAAATATGTTCATGAAACAAGGTCATGACAAAACAAATGAAGTGTGAGTGTTCAATAATCATGTAAATAGCATTTTTCATGAAAATAGTCAATAAAGCTCAAAACTAAAGTCATTTTATCAAAAAAATGAAAAATCATTATTCATTTAAACATAACTTCTAGGAATATGTATGATTTATCCAAAACTAACAATATGCATACATATTCCAAACATAAAAAGAGTCTATCAATAGTGTTTGCATGAAGGCAAGAGACTCAAAAAGGGTATACATGTATATTTATTAGATTTGAATAAAAATGCATATACATGAAATAAAACATAAAAATAGGCAAAACAAGTGTAAATGAGAGAATCATCAAAACTAGGCTATACATGTGCATATAGTGAGTACAAATGAACAATGAAGTGCAAACATATATGAATCAATTTGTTGCTCACTACTTGTACACGTATAAATTTAAGTTTTAATAAAAACTACATTTAAACTAGTATTTACCACATGAAGCACAAAACAACTAAAACATGAACATGCTAAAAATATCATATATGAATAAGCATGTAAATAAACTAGGAGTTTAGAGATAGTTACCAAACCAAAAAACTATGCTCTAATTCTCCAAACATGGTGGTTTTCCCACCAAATCTCCTTGATAGCGGTGCATCAAATATGTGTCCATCGAGTCCATGTGCATCCACCATCAAGGCACCTTCCCTCTCACGTTTTGTGAGAGCCCTCACCTACATCAAATACACACGGTGGGAGTTTTGGTACCCATTTTTTCTTGGGTCCTTGAGGGTTAGTCTTGTAAGGAACCCAAAAAATTTTATTATTAGCAAAACTAATATGATGTATTCTATCAAAACAAAATTTTGCTAAATGGCCTTTGCGGCCACAATGTATACATTTGTACACTTTAGAATGCTTATGTGTGTGGGTGTGATCATGACGTGCAACATAAGCATATGCATGATGGTGATGTGCATGAACATAGGGAACTTGTTTCTTTTAAAACAAGGATTCTAACTTTTTATGGTTAAATGCACATGAGCTCAAGGTTGAGCTCAAACAATTAATCCTATTTTTCAAAGCATTAACTTCATTTTTATCAAAGATTGTGGCATGAAGAGCATGATCAAAAGTTTTTTTCTTTTTAGAAACATTTTCTTGTCCTTTTTCTTTTGAAATAATTTTTCCTTTTAAGGAAGTGTTTTCTTGTAAAACAATCTCCTTTTGTTTTTCCACCAAAACAATCTTATTTTTCAAAGAAGTATTTCCTTCACATAAATCATTCAATTTAGACATCAAGGAAATATTCTCATTTTTCAAATCTTCATTTTCTTTTTCAAAACATGCAATTTTATGTTGTAAAGAATCTTTTCATTTTGCATGCAATCAAATTTCTTTTTCAAATTTTTATTATCCTTTTTAATCGTGTCATATTTTTCTAAGAGTTGTTGACAAAAAGATGCAAGTTCATTATATGGCATATCAACATCCTCTTCTACATCGGACTCGGTAGTTACCTCAAGGGGGTTATCCCCTTGGACCATGTAGCACACGTTGGAGTTGTTGCTTCCAACATCCGAGTCGCTCTTCGCATAATATTGTTCATTTTCGCCAAGGGAGATGAGGGTGTTCCATGCTACAAAAGCCGAATCAATGTTAGAAACCCTAGATAAATAATCATCATTTAGGGTTGATTTTAAAGCATGAAGGGCTTTTGCATTAGCCTCAAAATTATTGCCATTTAAACAATATGAATCTCTAGTAGTGGCACAATAAACATGAATTCCTAGGGCCTTGAGGTACAAGGACATCTTCACCTTCCATATAGGGATGTTAAGAATGTCAAAGGTGGGTGGTGACATGACGTCCATGGTGTGTGTACAAATATTGTGATTAGCCTAAAATGAGGATCTTTAACACTAGGTTGTAAGACCCAAATCAAGAGCACTTGGCTCTGATACCAATTGTAAATCACCTAGAGGGGGGTGAATAGGTGATGGCTAATCTAATGGTCACTAAATGCGGAATTAAAAACTTATATGACCTAAACTAAACTTCTTACACTAAACACCAAGTTTAACACAAGAGTGTTGCCGAATTCCCCGTGAAGGGCTCTGGACAAACTCCTCAAGATTCCTCTAAATAAGAGTTGAGGTGCCGCGTTGGCTCTCTTGGTTGAATACTAGTGTTATCAAACAATCCCCAAGCATATACAATAAAGCACAATATGTATATCAAGCATATAAAGATAAACACAATATAAGCATGCAAGATATAAACAAGTAAGGGAGAGAGAGAAAGAGCAATCGCAAACACGGGAGATTTGTTTCGAGGTTCGAGCACCCTTGCTCTACATCCCCGCCTTCACACTTGAAGGATTTCCACTAGAATCGATCCCACCGGATCGCTCCTCGGTGTCGCAACACCTACAAGCTCTTGGACTCCCTAGTCCGTACACACCGCAAGCTCTCTAGCTCGCCGAGGCCGCACCTCAAACACCGGGTCCACACACGAACTCGAAACACCACGATCCCGCAAGTCCGCCTCCTCAAGGATCAAAGATGGAACTTTGGTGATCACAACTCTTGATCACCTAAAATCCTCTCACAACAAATCCCTATAGGTAGATATAGTAATGGATAGCTCAAGTGTTTGTGAGAAAAACAAGGAAAGAGATGGTGGAGGAAAACTCAAGAAAATCACTTTTAACACTCTTGATAAAACTCCCCATTTGATAGGAAATATTTGCTCTCAATTTTGTGGAGAAAATCTCTTAATAGAGTAGGAAAAACTGGCTTGAAAACTCTCCAAAAATCTTAGAGAAAACAGCCCCAAATGGCCCAACTTATAGAGCTCCAAAAACTAGCCGTTATGGGCCAGACAGAGCTGACGGTCGACCGCCAACGGTCAAATTTCTGACCGTTGGGACAGCGGTCGACCGAACCTCTGGAACAGAGAGCAGACTCTCTGCCGGTCGATCGTCCCGGTCGACCGAGGATTTCCAGAGAGCAAAGCTCTCTGGGCGGTCGACCGTTCCGGTTGACCAGCCCTCCAGCCAGATACTGGCGTGCACGCTGTGCACGTCGGTCGACCGAGACGGTCGGCCGACTTCAGGCTTCGGTCGACCGTCCCGGTCGACCGGCTGAAGCCAGGTCAGGGATTTTTAAGAAAGAAAACTTGATCATTTTGGCTCAATTAAAATCCCATAAAATCATGAAAAATCTACAAAATAGTTTTACCAATATTCTTTGATAAACAAACATGCTTGCACAAAATCAAGGCATGTTACAAATAATTTGGACTATTTTTGTAACTTGGAAATTTGGCTCAAACCAAAAACGGTATTTTTCCAAAATGATTTTTCTAAAACTTATTTTTCCAAACCTTCTCCAAATACAAAAACAAGATATTTAAACTCTTTTAAAGCATAGAGTGTATGGATATGATCCACTACACAAACATGGTGAAATATCTATGTTTTTGACATTAAGCTCTAAATACGGTTTTGGTTAAAACACGTAAACTAGAATACCAAAAAACCAAACGGTAATTTCTAAAGGGAAAACTCTTTGTATTTTACCAAATAAAAATTCTTTTATGAAAACTCATCTAAATCAAGAATGTGTGTGTGTGTGTGTGTGTGTGTGTGTATACTTGAGCAATCCACTAACTATTCTATCCTTTACATTTTATCTAAAAATAAAATCTTAAAAACAAACCTAGACACAAGTCTTCATCTTCTTGAAGTCTTCACTTGAAGTCTTCTCATCTTCTTGACTTGGCCCAAACACGATCCAATAGCTCTTTGGATCAAACCGTGCTAGCTCTAAAACTTGGCTTTAAATCCTTTGTTGAAGTTACACACCTACTAAGATCTTGATCATGAATCTGAGACTAAATAAACACAAGATCATTAGTACTATAACTACATGAGTTGATCATCATCAAAACTAGAGTGATGGGCCTTTGGGCCAACAGTCTCTTGCTTCCAAGAATTCAGAGACTTTAAAGAACTGCTTCTCTAATCAGGGTGCTGATACCCTAATACCTTCCTTCCTCTCAAGGAATTTCCGGAACCAGGCGAGAAGGAATTCCTAAGCGAAGGCGGTTTTTTTTGAGAAGAAACAAGAGGGTTCTACCAACCTTCTATTCTCTGATTCCATGAACCAGGCGAGAAGGGAATCTTATCGCTCACATCGTCAAAGGGACAAAGTGATCGCGCGCTGACCAGACTCCTATCGGCACACTTCTCCAGAATCTCAGAGGAGATCTACTTGTAATCTTTTGTGTTACTTGTAATTTAGCTCCTCGACCCCTTTTTTGTAAGTTTTCCCTTCAATAATCAATGAAAAATAAGATGGCGACTCCGCTGGGGACGATATTCTCCACTGCTGAGAATCAAGTATCGCAATGCGACGAACAGACCTTCGGGTCTATCTCTGAATTCAGGAAAGCCGGTGCAGCCAGAGCTTCTCTGGCTAAATCTTCAATGCAAGTCTCTGCGGAGGCAAATAAGTCTCCCTGCGAGCCTGCTGCGGTTCTCTGGCGCAACAAGGAAGCACGCCCGCAGTCCAAGTCCAACACTTTAGAGAACCTGGTCGTCAACTTCGACCAGGAAAAATATGAAGAAGTCCTCTCTGGGGTGGTCTAATGTTTCGCGCGCGGAAACATAGAAAGGTCTCCATGACCAGGTTTCGGAACAGAAACCAGGAGCATAATTCTGCCAACACCCTTCAGCCTCGCGTGTGGCTAGTCAGGTTCCTTGCGAACCTAAGTCTCTCTTGTCAAAGCAGATGTGGAGACCAAAGCAGAAGGCTCTGAATAAAGCCTCAGGCGTAGCTACGCCACAAGTGCGTCTCTCTCGTGAAGAAAAAGGCAAGATGTCTGTCTGCCCCAACAATGCTGCCAGCCGCGAAGTTACAGCGGCGACCATTACCTTCGCCCAACTCAAGAACAACAACTCGCACCAGCCTCGCTCTCATGAGCGAAGCTACTGTACCTCAGCGTATGCATGATGTTCGCAGCAGCATAGCGGATAAAGCACCACAGCGTGATTTGTTCTCCAATTCTTCAAGCGCTAAGCTCGCGCTTTGTGGCAGAGCTAAGGGATTGTCCCTAAGTGCTGATAGCGTTACTTATGCGGCTTCAGCGCCCGAGGGCGTTTTCAAAGCTTTTAGCCGTGAAGTTAGAGCCAAAGCACTATCTAAGGCTAATCGCCTTCGCAGCAGCATAGCGGATAAAACACCACAGCACGCTCCGCTCTCCAGTTCGTCAAGCGCTAAGCTCGCGCTTTGTGACGGAGTTAAGGGATTGTCCCTAAGTATTGATAGCGTTGCTTATGCAGCTTCAGCGCCCAAGGGCGTTTCCAAGGTTCTTAGCCGTGAAGCTAGAACTGAAGCATTATTCAGTGCTAATCCCCTCTGCGGGGATAAAAGAAGCAGGACATCATCCTACGCGCGATCCAAAAGAGCCTCTGTGCTAGATCGTTTAGGCCCAACTGGGTCTGACTTGCGAGAATTCTTGACAAACAAACGGAAGTCGGAATCTTTCCGAACTACTCCCTGTTGTTAACAAGTGAGATGTCAGCTGGTGACAGTCCACTCAGTCCATTGCCGGCTGGGACCAATCCTCGCCACTTCCCCAGGCCGACGATCAGTTTTGATCGGTTGTCGGTACAAGCCCCGATGAAACATCATAAAAGGAGCGTCTCGCGAGATCTACCCTCTGCATCCATCAACATGACCGGAAGAGGACGAGAGCTGCGTAGGGGCAGACAAGCATCCGACGACACTCCCTACAGCTCCCCAGATCCAGATTACAGCCCAGGCTTAGGCGAAGTCTTGGTGCATGAAGAGGGTGTCTTCCGAAACACCAGATCTAGGGTGGCGATACCCTATAGTTATGAACGGCCTTCTTCCTCAATGGCAGTAGCCTCACCGAAACTAAAGGGAGGATCAATCCAATCATCTGATGAAGAGGATGAAGATAGTGGGTATGCCTCCTCGGCGACAGTCAGCTCAGTGCGAACAGACAGAGCATCAGTAAACATGGCTGACAATGGTAACGAAGAGCTTCGTCGACGTTTGAAAACTCAGGAGCAAACTTTCAAAATCCAGCAAGAAGTTCTGGACAACATTCAACAGATGCTCGCTCAACTCCTCAATAACCGGAATAACAATGATACCAGGAGCAACCATGATGAGGAAGAACATCTTAGCAATGACCAGCCAAAGACAGAAAAGTCCAAGGAGGGCTCTTCTTTAAACGCTGAAGTCCTTAAGGGCCTCCAAGCTCAAATCGCATCCCAACACAGAGGGATGAATTAAAGAAAGTGGGGACAATCCGTCCTTGCCTGCTAGAGTGGGATTCAATGCCATACCCACCGAAGTTCAAACCACCAACATTACATACGTACGATGGAAAGAGCTCGCCAAACCAGCACATCTACTATTTTCGGTCCCAGACTGGTAATGTTATAGACAATGATGCTATCATAGCTAGGCTGTTCATTGGCACCTTAAAGGGGGTAGCATTTGACTGGTTCTGAAGTCTCCCTCCGGGCTCTGTCAATTCCTGGATCGACCTAGAAACTCGATTTCTTTCTCGTTTCTATGAGGACAATACCGAGGTAACCATGAACAACCTCCTCTCCACCGTGCAGAAGAAGGGTGAATCTGTCCGTGATTACATTGAGCGATTCAGAAACTTGTCTTTGATGTGCCCAGCAGGGATGCCATTACCCATGCTCTTACAGACGTGCAGGCACAACTTCTTAGACCAAGTAGAAGTTCGCATGGGGGCTGTCAAAGCCCATACCTAGAAAGAACTGGTCGAACAAGCTGAGATAGCCGAAAAGTCGGCTAAAAAGTTTGAACCCTCTACCCCTAAAGGCAAATGGGGTATGAACAATAAAAGACGTAGCGACATGGCGCAGTCTTCTCAAACCAAAAGAAAGGAGACTATGTCTGTTGAATTATCAGAGGATGTTCAGTCGAAGGCCAAGAAGAGCGGCTTCAATAATCAGGAGTCTAGGTTTCCTCCGAAACAGTACTCCTTCAGATACGATCAGGTGGTGACAATATTCCATTTACTCCATAAAGGGAATAAAATGAAGCTACTAGTGGCTGACGTCCCAATGAGATAGGACGCACGAACGATCCTAAATACTGTCTCTACCACAGGATAATTCATCATTCTACTGACAAGTGCTTTGTCCTCAAGGACAGAATTCAAGCCTTGATCGACGCTAGAGTCTTGACATTGAAGACAGAACAGAAGAAAGTCACTGCCAATATGGTGACCCTCGAGTTCGGCAAAACCCCAAAGGACACAGTTCCTGACGGGACTTATCCAGTCCCTGCGCCACGGCTGAAAGTCAAACATCCTGCAGCTAAAGCTCAGGATAATAGAGGTCTTATTCCCTTGACATTGGAGACAGGGGAAGTCATGCGGATACACCCAGACCTAGTCCAAGACGTACAGTGGAATTCGAAGAAGTCCAAGTCGAAGGGCAAATCTTGCAATGTCATCTCCATCCTGCCAGACGATGACAATCTTACGTCAGCTTCTCAGCGATTCTGAAGGAGAAAAGCACGCTTGAGCAACGCAGGTCGATGTACCTCAGCCGACGGGTACTCGATCCGGAAAATCATACTTAAAACAGTATGAGAAAGCTACTGACGAGACACAACAGCAAACGACGTCAGTACAAGTACCAGCATCCGCTTCGGTTCTGACCAAGGGAAAGAAGAAGCCTAAGGAAGTCTGGTTCGACCATGTCCTGAAGAAGCCTTCAGGCCCGGGGATTGCACACCCTTTCGTTTTGACATATTGGCCCAATTGGCTAATATCCCGGCTCGTATTACTATACACGAGCTACTTCGTATCTCAAAAGAGACAAGAGAAGCACTCAGGGATGCCCTGGCTAATTCAGAATCATTCCTGACATATATGTCAGAGACCCCTAAAGATGACGCTCAGTCTCCGTGCCTTGAATGCCATCACGCACAATCAAAGGTGCCCCTATTACCTTCACAACGGAAGATATGCTTCTCTAGGATAACAAGCACGATCGACCTCTGTACTACACCAGATACATCGGTTCAACATGCATTGAAAGGGTACAAGTTGATCTGAAGTCTGCACTCAGCATCATCCCCAAAAGGCTCCTCTACTTCCTCGGTATACCACTATATAGGTTATCCGCAACCACTACTACAATATATAGTTTTAATGCCGGGAGTAGTCATCCACTTGGGAAAATTCGACTCCGTTGCCGAATCAGGAGCTGAAGTCAGAAGTGACTTGCTATGTCATTGACGCTGACACATCATACAACTTGCTGCTAGGACGACCGTGAATTCACGCCAACTGGATCGTTCCCTCCGTACTGCACCAGTGCTTCAAGTATGTTGAAGACGACGCGACAGTACGAACTGTCTTCGCTGAGAAGCAACCATTCAAAAGAGTGAAAAATTACTTCACTGACGCTCTCCTGTATCAAGAGACCGATGAAGCATCCAAAGAACCATTGCCAGATGATGATAATAGTGGTAATGAAGCAGATTCAGAATCTGAAGCAGACGTGCCATCCATTTTGATTAATGAACCAATTATAGCATGTCTTAAATGTAACGCTCCTTCTGAAGATGAGGGCGAGTGGGTAATTAATGATAATATTTCTTTTGATTATCCTATGAGTGTTAGGTTGTTTGAATCCATCATCGATAGCTCTCTGCACATGCCTTTACATAGACCGAGTGCATCCGGTACACTCGTGGAATCTATAGAAGGGGCCGCTTTAGTAATCCCTCCATCCAAAGAAGGTCAATCACCGATAATTTTCGGTAGAACCCAACCAAGAGGGTCCACATCCACAGGTTCTCGGACACCCCACAATTCTTCCATTACGCACGACCAGCACGCCATATTATAAAGAAAATGGGGTACGACCTAAAGCATGAGGAAGGCCTGAATTTCAGAAAAGGAAGGCGTAGTTTGCTGTGTAATTTTGTGCCAAAAGGGTAACCTGCAACTACTATGATAATACACGCAGGGGGTTGGGATACGTTACACCCACATCGCCAGCAACGGTTCAATGCAAAGACGACGAACCAATTCCATCATATTCCGCCTCTTCTTCCAAGTGGGACTCAGATGTCAGCGTGGGAGTGATGTTCGAGAATCCCACTGTTAATATGACTTCAAGCAGTCAATTGGAGCCAGCAGAAGCTACTAATGGAGAACCATGGGCTCAACAATTAGATCTCCAATGGGAAAAGCGATTCGAACTGCGCGAACCACCTACCGAAGACAGGGTGATGCAGGTCAACTTGGGTAGTCAAGATCACCCTAAGCCCATCTTTATAAGTGAAAGCTTATCACTTATAGAAAAGGAAGAATTGATAATACTCGTGAAGGAGTATATAGACGTCTTCGCATGGAACTACGAAGACATGCCCGGACTTGATCCACAAGTAGCCATGCATCGTCTGAATATCAAACCCGACGCCAAGCCAGTCAAGCAGCAGTAACGTCGGTTCCGCCCGAACATTATGGAGGCTATTGAAGCCGAAGTCCATAAGCTCATTGCATGTGGCTTCATACGGGAGGAACAGCATCCAGATTGGGTTGCTAATATCGTTCCCGTCCTCAAGAAGAATGGGAAGATACGGATCTGCATCGACTACCGTGATCTCAATACAGCCTGTCTTAAAGACGAATTCCCACTGCCTATCACCGATGTCATGATTGACAATACATGTGGATTCGAAAGAATGTCTTTTGTGGATGATTTTTCAGGGTACAATCAGATCAAAATGTACCCCGACGACGAGAAGTATACTTCGTTCCGAACACCCTTGGGGGTATACTGCTATACCGTGATGCCCTTCGGACTGAAGAATGCCGGAGCAACCTATCAGCGGGCAATGAGTACAATCTTCCGCGATCATCTCTGAAAAACGATAGATTGCTATGTCGACGACATTGCTGTCAAAAGCCGCAACAAGGATGACCATCTTCGTGACTTGAGAACGATGTTCGACATAATGCGGACTCATCAACTGAAAATGAATCCGGTAAAATCCTTCTTGGGAGTTTCGAGTGGCAAGTTCCTTGGGTTTATCGTTACATCAAAAGGAATTCATCTTGACCCAGACAAGGTCAAAGCCATTCAGAGCATGCATCCACCGAGGAATTTCAAAGAGCTTAGAGGCTTGCAAGGCAGACTGGCTTATATTAGAAGATTCATCGCAAATCTCTTAAGCCGTTGTCAACCGTTCACCCGACTCATGAAAAAGGGTGCTTCCTTCGTATAGGATCAAGCTTGTCAGGAAGCTTATGAAGACATCAAGAGATATCTCACAAAACCTCCAGTTTTAGTGGCTCCCACAGCAGGAAAACCATTCTTGCTTTATGTAAAAGCTATGGACCATTCTCTTGGTGCCCTCCTCGCTCAGAAGGACGACTATGGTCACGAACAGGCTATTTATTATCTGAGAAGGACTCTGATAGGGGCGGAATCTCGCTATAATCCTATCGAGAAGGAGTGCTTAGCTCTTGTCTTTGCCGTTCAGAAGACACGACATTATTTGGTTGGCCAAACCATACATGTCATCTCCAGAGTGAATCCTTTGCGTCTTCTCATGATGAAGCCAGGATCATTGAATTCGAGATTAGCTAAATGGGCGCTTCTTTTGTCTCAATACGACATGATCTTTATCCCTCAAAAGGCGGTTAAAGGTCAGGCCCTTGCAGAGTTCTTGGCTGCTCATCCAGTCCCGGAGGACTCAAAACTTCACGAAGATATCCCGGATGAAGTCTTCGAGTCTAATGTAACTTCAGAGGATGAAGTTTGGCAGATGTTCTTCGATGGAGCATCTCGAATAGGTCCTAAAGGCAGGACCATTGCCGGAGTGGGGGTTGTGTTTATCTCCCCACAGAATCATGTCCTTCCCAAAGCGTTTTCTCTAACAGAATCATGCTCCAACAATGTAGCGGAATATAATGCTCTACTTATTGGCCTTCAGCTCGCCCATGGAATGGGGGTACCCTACCTCGAAGCATACGGTGATTCAAAACTGATTATCAATCAGGTTAAAGGCGAATATGAGGTCCGTCACGAAGACTTGGTGCCTTATTATCATATAGTCATCGAATTGGCTAATCTCTTTGAAGGTTTCTACATCGGGCACGTGTCTCGATCTCAGAATACCAAGGCGGACGCTCTTGCTGCATTAGCAACAACACTAGCCCTGCCAGTCGACACCGAGTATCACCTCACAGTGGCAACTCGACACCTTGTATGCTCTAAGCATATGTTAAGAACCCGAGAAGCCTATAATATCTCGACGGATCTTGAGCCGAGAGATTGGCGATTTTCTCTCATCGACTATGCCTTACATGGTCTGCTGCCAGACGATCCTAAAGAAGCGGCATCTATCAGACGAAGGTCTCTCCGTTTCTACTACGATCCAATTCTGAAGACACTTTACCGTCGTTCATATGACGGTGTCCTCCTCCGTTGCCTTTCTGTTGGCCCGGAGGCCCTCTCTAGTTTTGATGATGATTAACTCATGTAGTTATGTTTACTAATAATCTTGTGATTTTAGTTTCAGATCATTTAGCAAGATATTAGTTGGTGATTGCTTCAATAAGATGAGTTTTGAAGCCTTCACATGGTGATTCCAGTGCCCGAGCATCAAGATCATACCTTTGTACTTGGTGGATCACATTTGGGATCGCGTCGGCTTGAAGATGGAAGATCATCAAGAAGACTTAGGTATCCTAGTTTTAGTTTAGTGTGTTTAGATCCATATGTAAAGCTTAGAATAGTTGATATGCTCAAGTGCACAATACACACACGTTTTATGTTTGGATTTGGTTTTCATGAATAGTTTAGATCAAAACAAGTTTAAATGGTTTTATGTATATTAGATGTGTCGATATACATACATGCTTCATATCTTAAACAAACTTATTTTGATATGTCTATTCATGAGTTTTAGGAAAAATCAGATTTCCTTATTGAAAAATCCAAATTTGATAAAATACATGTTTTGGTTTTAGATAAAAATGATAAAACACAAAAATAGTTCAAATTACTTGATATTTGAGTTTAAACTTTTATCACATGTTTATATATCAATGCAAAATGGTAAAACTATTTTTGGGTATTTTTATAAAGACTTAAAAGATTTTTAGAAATATTTTTAACAAGTGTTTCTGACCCAGAACCGTGGCTGACAGGCCAGGTCGGCCGACCGCACCAAGGGCCGGTCGACCGACGTGCACAGAGCTGTGCACGTCTGGCAGCACAGTGGGCCGGCCGACCGACCGGTCGACCGGATCAGAGAGCTTTGCTCTCTGTATCTGGGCGGTCGGCCATGCGGTTGACTGGATGCCCCAACGGTCATATTTCTGACCATTGGCGGTCGGCCGGGCCGGCCGACCGCAGGCCTGTCAGGCTGACAGATCAGCCTAACGGCTAGTTTTGTTTTGGGGCTATAAATACCCCATCTCTTTAGGGTTTTAAACAAGATTTTAAGAGCCAAAATTTCTCTGATATTCAAGTGTTTTAAACAAGTTTTCAAAAGAGTTTAAGTGCCAAAAAGATCTATCTTTATTTTGTTTTAGGTTTTTGGAAAAATCAAAGAAAAGAGTATTTTGGGAGATTTGTCTTGGTTTTCATTTTCTATCTTTTACAAGAGTTTTCCAAAGTATTTTTCTTTGAGTTTTTATTTTCCAAACACCTAGTTTTCCACTTGAGCTATATCTTCTATCCTAATCTATTAGGATCTTATTTTGTGGAAAAGAGAGATAGTTTGTGGTTGAAAGAAACCACTTGTTGTAAACACCCTTGCTTTTATTGTATCCCTCTTTGGTAGAGGTTGATCGGGTGATTGGTTTGCTCCCTCTTTGGTAGAGGTTGAGATTGTGGTTTGCTCCCTCTAGTGAGAGGTGGAGTTTGGTTTGTAAACCCTCTTCGGTAGAGGTGTTGGTTGTTGTTTGGCTACGGGCCTACCCCTCGGTTGTGAGGCGGTATTTGAGAGAGAAGTTCGGTACTCTCTTGTTGTAAAAATCCTTCTCGGTGAAGGTTCCCTCGGTGGGAGTCCTCAGTGGTAAAGATAGTGGATTAGAAATCCTTCTCGGTGAAGGCGGGGACGTAAAGCTAGGGGCTCGAACCTCGAAACATATCTTTGTGTTTGCGTTTGATCCATTGTCTCTCTACTCTCTCTCTCTCTTTATATTGTGCAAAGCGTCATTCATTTATTCATATCTTATTGCTTGCATTTGTGCCTTGCATCTTTCATATTGCTTATCATCCTTATATGCTTGGCTTGTTTGTGTGTGCCTCACTTATACTTAACCACAAGAGCTTCATATAGCACCTCAACCCATATTTAGGGGAATCAAGAGGAGTTAGTCCAGAGCCCTTCATGGGGAATTCGGCTACACTTGTGTATTGTACTAAGTGTGTTGCAATATTTGTTTAAGCTTCCACATTTAGCGCACATAGTTTCTAGATTAGTATTAACACCTATTCAACCCCCTCTAGGTGTTTTTCAATTGGTATCAGAGCCTACGCTCCTGATACTTTAGGCTTAACATCCTAGAAGTGAGATCTTGGTTTTGCTAATCTTCATTTGCATTTGCTTGTTTGCACACATACAGTTTGGACCCATGGACTTCATGACCCCACCTATGTTTGACCTTCCAATATCATTGTTTGGAAGACTAGGATGTCTATCTATTTACAAACCCTAGGATATAAGGTTTACCTTACCATTACCAAGAAATCCTTCCTTAGTGATAGCAAGCATATAGGGGCCAATGCACAAGCCCTTGAAGCCATTAGAAGCATGTTTTCAAAAGAATATCTTATGCTTGTTTCTAATCTTGATTCCGCCTTTGCAGAGTGGAATATGTTGACAACCACCACCACCTCCAAGCTTAAATTGCCAATCCAACAAGAGGAGGAATCTAGTGGAGAATCCGAGCCACAACAATGCTTCATGATCCAAGGAATGACTCCCTTGAGGTACAATCAGAATCTTAACTAGATAGTTTTGATGCTAGTTCTTCATGCGATGAAAATATTAATCTCCATGCCTTGAATGAAGAACTTTCCATTGTTTGTGAAAAATTATAGAAAAATATTATGTTTTGAAAAAGAAGACTTGTGCCTTAAATAAAGAAAAAGAGAATTTGTCTTCTAAGCTTAACAAGATTTTGCAAGAGAAGGTTGAGGTTTATAATGAAAGGGATTCATTGAAATCTCAACTAGACCTTACACTAAAAGAAAATATATTTTTGAAAAATAAAAATGATTGTGAAAAAGTTTTAAAGAAAAATGAAAACTTGTCTTCAAAGTTGATTTTGTTTTAAAAGAGAATGTTGCTTTGAAAAATAAAATAATCTCTATTTCAAATGATTTAGATGCTTGTTTAAAGAAAATGTTTCTTTACAAATAATATTGATGCACATGTTTGCCATGCTAGGGTAGTATCACACACTTCACCTATTGCATGTGCCACCTCTTCTTTAATTGAAAATGATATAAATTGCTTAAGAAGAATATGGATTGTTTGGGCTCCACCTTGAGCCAATGTCCCAAGAGCCATACACGTTTGGAAACTTTGTTTCGAAAGAAACAAGTTCCATCTATTATGCATGCACACCCTCCACGGCGTACACATGCTCCTCACGGACACCATCACACTATGTATGCTCATGTGTACACTTGTACACATTGTGGACGTAAGAGCCACCTTACTAAATTTTGTTATGATCGTATACATGTTTCTAATTTAGCAAATAAATTTGTTTGGGTTAGAGAAGGTACTAACCCCCATGGCCCCAATAAGATAGGGTACCAAAGACCACCCCTCTTGTATTTGATGTAGGAGTGGGCTCTCGCATGACGTGAGAGTAGCGGTACCTTGGAGTGGATGCGCTCCGAGCTTCATGAAAATCATTTGGATGCATCACTTTCAAGGGAAGGTTTGGTGGAGTTGACCACCATGTTTTGGAGACAAGGAGAGTTGCCTTCTAGGTTTGGTAACGATTCCTAACTCCTAATTATTGTTTACATGCCTTTCATTTTATTCATTATTAGCATGTTTGATGTTTATAAATTATTATGAAAATGCCATGTTTATTAGATCCTTGATATGCATGTATAGCCTTTTGAGACACCCATGTTTAATATGGATCATATTTTTGTGTTCTCACCATTTATTTAGCTATCATGTTATCATAGGTTTAATAACATGTGGATTTTCTTAACAATCATGTTTATGTTTATCATGATGATTTATATCCCGTTTTATACTTCATGATTTGAATATATGTTTAAATGTTAGTTTTCATTAAGACTAGATATATATTTGTGCATATAGTGGGCCACAAATAAATCTATATATGTTTGAGCTTGAATGCTTATTTGAACCCATTAGATGTGCTAGTATAGTCTAGTTTTGATGATTCATGCATTTTAAACTTGTATTCCCATTTTTGGATTTGTTTCATGTTTTTGTGTTTATATTTAACTTCATGTATATGTCCATTTTATCTAAATTATTGTTTATAAATATACATCCTTTTGAGCCACGTGCCTTCATGCATATATCTTTGTGGACTCGTTGCGTTTGGATATGTATGTATACTTTAGTTTGTATAGGACATACATATACCTTGAAGATTAAATAGTTTTGATGATTTTTATGTTTTCATGTTTCAAGGAATATTGAGCTTATTGTCTATCTTTCATGATTATGATCTTCACATCTTATTTGTACACTCACATTTATTGTTTACTCATGTGTTTGTTTTCATGAGTCATATTTATGCTTAATTGAATTAGAGTGTTGATTATCATGTGGATTTCATGTTTCATGAAAAATAATTTGTTTTTATTCCTTGCTTGAAGGATTTCGTACTAGTTTATAAATTTTTCATATAACTAGTTACGGTATTCTTCATTTGGTAGAGTTTTTCAAATATACTTTATCTTTCAAATCTATTTTTGGAAAACCTCTACCATCTATGGGAGGTTGGATGGGAGATCATGCTCATGTATGCTTTATATTGAAAATTATTTTAAACTTGAACATGGTTGGGTGTTAGTTATATGATGTATACACTTGATCATTATTGTTGTTTCAATTGGTATCATTGAAATCCTTTCAATTGGTATCAATATTGACATTTTTGTATACTCATATATTTTCGTATATGTATGCTTGCATTTCAAAGAGTATCAAATTCAATTGGTATCTATTTTTCATACATATATATGTTTGTATTTATACTAAGCTTGAATTTCAATTTTGTTTCAATTGATTAGTTTTCAATTGCTTTTCAATTGGTATCTCAATTCAAGCCTACGCATTGTTTTAGTTGGTATTTCATAAAGGGGGAGAAAATTTGTTTTTGTATTTCAATTGGTATTTGATTTTCACTCCCTTGCTTTATGATAGAAAATATTGAATTTTCATTTTGGTATCATTGCTTTTAATGAACAACTATTTCAATTGGTATCAAGATGTTGTTTTTACTTTTTAAATTGATATCAAGAGGCACTTCATTGACATATTTTTAATTGGTATCATGTTTTGAGTCACCCCTTATTGATTTTGTTTTTGTTTTAGACAAAAGGGGGAGAACATTGTTTTTATTATTTTTAACCCTTTGTTGATTCTTTGTTTCGAACAAAAAGGGGGAGAAGAATTTATTGTTTTGGTTTTGCTTTTACCCCTTATTGATGATTGTTTCCTTGTATTAAAAAGGGGAAGAAGATTTTGTTTTGTTTTGCTTGTTTACCCCTTGTTGATGATTGACAAAAAGGGGGAGAAAGATTTTGAGTTTATATATGCACATTTATGTTTTGCATATATTAAGTTTAATTTAGTTTAAGTTTATTTGGTATCTAGAGCATGTTTTGTTTCTGACAATTTCATTGGTATCTAGAACCTTTTATTGTTTATGCATATCTATACATGTTTCATGTTTAATATTCATTGCATATTTATGTTTATTTGTTTATGCATGAGTTAAGGAGGAGCTTCTTTGAAGCTTAACTTTAATCCATGCATATATAACTCCATGAGTTTTGTCATCATCAAAAAGGGGGAGATTGTTGGCCCGGAGGCCTTCCTCTCTAGTTTTGATGATGATTAACTCATGTAGTTATGTTTATTAATAATCTTGTGATTTTAGTTTCAGATCATTTAGCAAGATATTAGTTGGTGATTGCTTCAACAAGATGAGTTTTGAAGCCTTCACATGGTGATTCCAGTGCCCGAACATCAAGATCATACTTTTGCACTCGGTGGATCACATTTGGGATCGAGTCGGCTTGAAGATGGAAGATCATCAAGAAGACTTAGGTATCCTAGTTTTAGTTTAGTGTGTTTAGATCCATATGTAAAGCTTAGAATAGTTGATATGCTCAAGTGCACAATACACACACGTTTTATGTTTGGATTTGATTTTCATGAATAGTTTAGATCAAAACAAGTTTAAATGGTTTTTATGTATATTAGATGTGTTCGATATATATACATGCTTCATATCTTAAACAAACTTATTTTGATATGTCTATTCATGAGTTTTAGGAAAAATCAGATTTTCTTATTGAAAAATCCAAGTTTGATAAAATACATGTTTTGGTTTTGATAAAAATGATAAGACACAAAAATAGTTCAAATTGCTTGATATTTGAGTTCAAACTTTTATCACATGTTTATATATCAATGCGAAATGGTAAAACTATTTTTGGGTATTTTTACAAAGACTTAAAAGATTTTAGAAATATTTTTAACAAGTGTTTCTGACCCAGAACAGTGGCTGACAGGCCAGGTCGGCCGACCGCACGGTCGACCGCACCAAGGGCCGGTCGACCTTGCGGTCGACCGACGTGCATAGAGCTGTGCACGTCTGGCAGCACAGTGGGCCGGCCGACCGACCGGTCGACCGGATGCCCCAACGGTCATATTTCTGACCGTTGGCGGTCGGCCGGGCCGACCGACCGCAGGCCTGTCAGACTAACAGATCAGCCTAACGGCTAGTTTTATTTTGGGGCTATAAATATCCCATCTCTTTAGGGTTTTAAACAAGATTTTAAGAGCCAAAATTTCTCTGATATTCAAGTGTTTTAAACAAGTTTTCAAAAGAGTTTAAGTGCCAAAAAGATCTATCTTTATTTTGTTTTAGGTTTCTGGAAAAATCAAAGAAAAGAGTATTTTGGGAGATTTGTCTTGGTTTTTATTTTCTATCTTTTACAAGAGTTTTCCCAAGTATTTTTCTTTGAGTTTTTGTTTTCCAAACACCTAGTTTTCCACTTGAGCTATATCTTCTATCCTAATCTATTAGGATCTTGTTTTGTGGAAAAGAGAGATAGTTTGTGGTTGAAAGAAAGCACTTGTTGTAAACACCCTTGCTTTTATTGTATCCCTCTTTGGTAGAGATTGATCGGGTGATTGGTTTGCTCCCTCTTGGTAGAGGTTGAGATTGTGGTTTGCTCCCTCTAGTGAGAGGTGGAGTTTGGTTTGTAAACCCTCTTCGGTAGAGGTGTTGGTTGTTGTTTGGCTATGGGCCTACCCCTCGGTTGTGAGGCGGTGTTTGAGAGAGGAGTTCGGTACTCCCTGTTGTAAAAATCCTTCTCGATGAAGGTTCCCTCGGTGGGAGTCCTCAGTGGACAAGATAGTGGATTAGAAATCCTTCTCGGTGAAGGCGGGGACGTAGAGCTAGGGGCTCGAACCTCGAAACATATCTTTGTGTTTGCGTTTGATCCATTGTCTCTCTAACTCTCTCTCTTTATATTGTGCAAAGCAACATTCATTCATTCATATCTTATTACTTGCATTTGTGCCTTGCATCTTTCATATTGCTTATCATCCTTATATGCTTGGCTTGTTTGTGTGTGCCTCACTTATACTTAACCACAAGAGCTTCATAATAGCACCTCAACCCATATTTAGGGGAATCAAGAGGAGTTAGTCCAGAGCCCTTCACGGGGAATTCGGCTACACTTGTGTGTTGTATTAAGTGTGGTGCAATATTTGTTTAAGCTTCCGCATTTAGCTTACTTAGTTTCTAGATTAGCATTAACACCTATTCACTCCCCTCTAGGTGTTTTTTACTTTCCAATTCAGAGGCGCAGGAAGTACTTAAAGAAGCACACGACGGCATTTGCGGAGCTCATAAGCCAGGTCCAAAACTTAAAGACAGATTGCATAGGCTTGGATACTATTGGCCAACCATGATAGCCGATGCCATCCAATATGCACGGAGGTGTAAAGCTTGCCAGATTCATGCGGACTTCATACACCAACCTCCAGAGTTGCTCCACCCAACTGTTGCTTCATCGCCATCTAAAGATCGATGTCGCAGGGCCAATCAGCCCCTCTTCAAAAAGAGGTCACCGGTTTATCCTGACAATAACTGATTACTTTTCAAAGTGGGCAGAAGCCATACCACTGGTAGAAATCAAAACTTCTAACATGGTGAATTTCATCAAACACCATGTCATCCATCGATTTGGTGTCCCTAGGCAGATCATCCATGATAACGGTCCCCAATTCATAAGCCAGGTATTCTATCAGTTCTGCGATAAATACCGAATTCAGAATGTGGCTTCAACTGCCTATAATCCCGCGCTAATGGCTTGGCGGAAGCATTCAACAAAACAATCATCAAGTTACTCAAGAAGTTCGTCTCCTCGAATAAGTGAGATTGGGACGAAAAGCTTGGTGAATGTCTTTGGGCCTACCGAACCACGGTTCGGACCCTTACAGGCAATACGCCTTTTTCCCTGGTGTACGGGTGTAAAGCAGTCGTTCCATTAGAAATCTAGATGCCATCATTACGAGTGGCTCTGACCACTAAAATCACATCAGAAGACAATGATCGGTTGCGTCTTCAAGAGCTCGAAGCCCTAGATGAGAAGCGACTACAAGCTCAGCAGCATATCGAGTTGTATCAAGCTCATCTCAAAAGCCTTCAATAAGAAGGTCAAATAAAGGGTCTTCCAGAAAGGAGATTTGATTTTAACCGTCAGACGACCGATGATCATGACGCACAAAACCAAAGGTAAATTTCAGCCTAAATGGGAAGGACCGTTTGTAATAGAAACAGTCTATTCAAATGGAGCATACCGCCTTATGACTTCAGAGGGCGATTTACTCATGATGCCGATCAATGGCAAGTTCTTAAAGAAGTATTATCCTTGATTAAGGATCCTTCTCATGATCAAGTTAACACTACACCTCTGATCAAGACCTTCATATCCAAGGTACACGCAAAGAGAGCCTCTCTCTTCCTCCAAACGAGATCATGCAACCATAAACCAGTAGGAACCTGGTCATATATTGTTTGTCTCAAAGGAGAATCAAGGTTACACATACGTTAACCAAATGATTCAACATCCTTAACAGTTAAGGATAGAGGAAAATGTTGGCCTTCAAGCCCAACATAAGTCCTCGACAACTCATCATGCTGAGGGGAATAGCATGGCTAGCCCGACTCAAACGGTAATTGGTAAAGGCATATCAAACCCGTTGACAGCTGGGGATTTACTAAAAATCCTAAGGGACCTGTTCCCATTTGATTCCCTCTCCAAAATCACTTACCAATACTCATCCATAGAATGGTAAGACCACATATACAGATCTTTCCATCCATTTCGCTGTTACGTTAACATTAAACCTAAGACAGTGATCTCCTCGTTTTTCACAATGAAAACGAGACCTTTTTCCAAATCCCATCCATTTCGCTGTTACGTTAACATTAAACCTAAGACAGTGATCTCCTCATTTTTCGCAATGAAAACGAGACCTTTTCCAAATCCCATCAAACCTTCGAGCTTGTTGACATTTACAAAAGACAAGTCTCACCTTTAATCCGTCAAGGACTACCCTCAAACTTGTTAACATTTACAAAAGACAAGTTTCAGTTCGTCAAGAACTACCTTCGAGCTTGTTGACATTTACAAAAGACAAGTCTCACCTTCAGTCCGTCAAGGACTACCCTCAAACTTGTTGACATTTACAAAAGACAAGTTTCAGTCCATCAAGGACTACCTTCGAGCTTGTTGACATTTACAAAAGACAAGTCTCACCTTTCAGTCCGTCAAAGACTACCCTCAAACTTGTTGACATTTACAAAAGACAAGTTTCAGTCCGTCAAGGACTACCTTCGAGCTTGTTGACATTTATAAAAGACAAGTCTCATCTTTCAGTCCGTCAAGGACTACCCTCAAACTTGTTGACATTTACAAAAGACAAGTTTCAGTCCGTCAAGGACTACCTTCGAGCTTGTTGACATTTACAAAAGACAAGTCTCACCTTTCAGTCCGTCAAGGACTACCCTCAAACTTGTTGACATTTACAAAGATAAGTTTCAGTCCGTCAAGACTACTTTCGAGCTTGTTGACATTTACAAAAGACAAGTCTCACCTTTCAGTCCATCAAGGATACCCTCAAACTTGTTGACATTTACAAAAGACAAGTTTCAGTCCGTCAAGGACTACCTTTGAGCTTGTTGACATTTACAAAAGACAAGTCTCACCTTTGTAGTCGGACAAGGACTACTTTCGAGCTTGGTGGCTTCTCAACCGGTTATGTCATTGCGACCTCCGAACCGGCAGATAGCCAAGTCTCACCTTTTTAGTCCGACAAGGACTACTTTCGAGCTTGTTAACATTTACAAAAGACAAGTCTCACCTTTTTAGTCCGACAAGGACTACTTTCAAGCTTGGTGGCTTGTCAACCGGTTACGTCATTGCGACCTATGAACCGGCAGATAGTCAAGTCTCACTTTTTTTAATCCGACAAGGACTACTTTCGAGCTTGGTGGCTTCTCAACCGGTTACGTCATTGCGACCTCTGAACCGGTAGATAGCCAAGTCTCACCTTTTTTAGTCCGACAAGGACTACTTTCGAGCTTGGTGACTTCTCAACCGGTTACGTCATTACGACCTCAGAACCGGTAGATAGCCAAGTCTCATTATTCAGTCCAGTAAGGACTATTTTATCAAATGGCTGCAATGCAACTTGAAAGCGACAATTCAAAAGATAAAACAAGTTGGAAATACGACAGGGGAGTCAAAACTGAAAACACCTAGAGGGGGGTGAATAGGTGTTATTGCTAATCTAACAATCTTTTTAAAACTAAGTATGATGAATGATGCAACGATCTCTCAAAATAGACTAAGAGCCGAATACCCCGCGAGAGGTTCTGAACTCCTTCCTCCCAATTCCCCTTGAATGGGTTAGAGGTGCGCAATGCAACCTTGTTGTATGAGAATTGATCGAACAAAGTATGAATAAAATGCAATGATGAAATGCACACAAGATATCACAAGTATTACAAGCTTGAAGTAATTTCACAAGGAAAGAAACAAGATCACAAGTAAGTAATAGAAAGCAATATAGTGCAATAGAAATTTAAAGCAAGAATGGACACAAGGCAATCGCAAACACAAGATGTTTGTTTCGAGGTTCGAGCCACCGCTCTACTCCCCGCCTTCACCTCTGTGAAGGGTTTCCACTATCCACCGAGGACGCCTTACAATGGTCTACCGAAGACCCGAGCACCGAGCTCTCCAAGTACAATAACCTCTACCGAAGAGGTGTCTCCACAAGAACAAGAAGAGGAACAAGAACAGAGTGATCACAACAAGATCACCAAACTCTTTTACAACACTCTCACACTTTTTACAACTTCACTATAGAATGAGTAAGGGATTTTTGGCTCTATGAAGTGTAGTGAGAAAAACTCAGTTGTAGAGATGATTTTTGCAAGGGAACACAACTGAAAACTAGCTCAAGAAAGAATTGAAAATGGAGAGCTTAAACACTTTTCTTTTCTCTTTTGAAAACTTTGAAAACTTGAGGATTTTTCTTGGTGTTTAGTAAGAGAGTCTTCTCCTCTATTTATAGGGAGAAAAATAGGTTTAAAACAATTTATTTAGAGCTTATTTGCTCTGAAAAAGAACTAAAAAACCCTGTAAAAGTCTGCCAAAAATCAGATCAAAAAACAGATTTCAGAATTGCATAAAAGAGGAAAGAGCCGTTGGGCAGCAGCAGGCTTGGCGGTCGACCGGGTCGGTCGACCGCCAGCTCAGCTGGTCAAGAGCCGTTGGCTCGGGTCTTCTGGCGGTCGCCCGGCCGGTCGACCCAGAAAACACGAGAACAAACCTGCTCTCAGTCTTCCTCTAGCGGTCGACCGGACGGTCGACCCAGAAAACCCGAGAGCACTCCTGCTCTCAGACGGTCGACCGTTCGGTCGACCGTAGGACGTGCACAGACGTGCACGCCCAGGCACAGTGGCCGGTCAGCCTGAAACAGGAAAACAGAGTATTTTTTGACTTGAAAAATTTTGCAAAATAATTTTTGATTTAAGGAAACTTAAGTAATATGCTAGTAGGGTATATAAACAAGATCTAAACATGGTATTTATTTTTGTAAAATATAGAGTCATGTAAATATTTTTTAAGGCATGAAACCTAATTTAAAACATGAAAACTTAAATACAAACACACATTTTAATAAAACCAAATTGTGTGTGTGTGTATCCTAGAGCCAATATCCAACACTCAAACTTTAACATTCTAATTCTTACATTGGTTCTAAGTACTACAAGCTCTTCAAGGGGGCTTTTCACCATCAAGGTGAGTCTTGAGCCCACTTTGAGTTGACTTGAGTCCAAAACACTTTCTTTTAGGGTATAAACCTTTTAGTAGAGTTAGAACCCTGAACACACTTAAACAATAGACAATATTAGTACAAATAACTAATATGTTTGTAATCATCAAAACACGCTAAACAAGGGTGATTGTAACCTTGGGCCAACAATCTCCCCCTTTTTGATGATGACAAAACATATAGGTTATTTAAACAAAAATGGAAGAAGAGCTTGGAAAGCTCCCCCTCAAATAATGCTATGTATCAAAAATGTCAATGAAGAGCTAAATACATAAGGCATTGAAAACACATAGTTTTGTCAAAAAAAAAAAACTCAAATGCAAACACATAGTTTTATCAAAAACTTAAATGCATCAAGATATACACAATAAACAACCAAAACAATCAAACAAACTCATACTTTTTCTCCCCCTTTTTGTCATACATCAAAAAGGGTTAAACAAACAAAATAGAAGAAATTTTTTTTTAAGAATCCATAATGCAAACATTCAACTCACCACAAATAAATGAAAATCTAGCATAATCTAGAGGTTTAGTAAAAATATCGGCAAGTTGAAAATCGGTAGAAACATAATCAATATCAATATCACCTTTCTCATAATGATCTCTAAGAAAGTGATACCTAATGTCAATGTGTTTGGTTTTACTATGTTGATTTGCATTCTTTGTCATGTGAATAGTACTAGTATTATCACAAAATATTTTAACATGATCAAAGTAAATCATAGTCAAGGAGAGTATGTTTCATCCAAAGAACTTGTGCACAACAAGCTCCGGCTGCAACATACTCCGCCTCGGCGGTTGAAAGGGCTACCGAATTTTGCTTTTTGGAAGACCAAGATACAAGACAATTACCTAAGAATTGACATGTTTCACTTGTACTCTTCCTATCTACCCTACAACCCGCATAGTCGGCATCCGAAAAACTCTTCATATCAAATAGTCCGGTTTTCGGATACCACAAACCCATTTCAATAGTGCCCTTAAGGTATTTAATTATGCGTTTTACCGCTACTAATGAGACTCCTTAGGACATGATTGAAAACGAGCACAAAGACAAACAGAAAACATGATATCCGGCCTACTAGCCGTCAAATACAATAAGCTACCTATCATGCTACGGTAAACTTTAATGTCTACACTTACCTTGTTCATCCTTGTCAAGCTTAGTAGTTGTTGCCATGGGAGTTTTGCTTACTTTAGATCCTTCAAGCCCTAACCTTTTGATGAGTTCCTTTGTGTACTTGGCTTGATTGATGAAGATCCCATCCGTCCTTTGCTTGATTGGAGTCCAAGGAAATAGTTGAGCTCCCCCTCATAGACATTTCAAATTCATCCTTCATGCATGATTCAAAAGCTTGGCAAAGAGATTCATTAGTAGAACCAAAAATAATGTCATCAACATAAATTTGCACAATAAGAATATCTTTTTCTACATGTTTTGTAAACAAAGTTGTGTCAATTTTAACTTTCTTAAAACCATTTGAAATAAAAAATGAAGAAAGTCTTTCATACCAAGCCCTAGGGGCTTGTTTTAAACCATAAAGAGATTTATCTAATTTAAATACAAAATCCGATGTGTAGGATCAACAAAACCGGGGGGTTTTCAACATACACCTCCTCTTCAATAAAACCATTTAGAAAAGCACTTTTAACATCCATTTGAAACAATTAAAATCTTTATATGAGGCAAATGCTAGTGTCATCCGTATGGCTTCAAGCCGTGCTACGGGTGCAAAGGTTTCTTCAAAATCGATTCCTTCGATTTGAGTGTAACCTTGGGCAACTAACCTAGCTTTATTCCTAACAACGTTACCCGATTCATCCAACTTGTTCTTAAAGATCCACTTAGTACCAATTGTTGGTCTATCGTGGGGCCAAGGAACAAGGTGCCAAACTTGGTTGCGCTCAAATTGATTGAGTTCCTCTTGCATAGCTAGCAACCAATATGAATCGGCCCTCGGCTTCGAGGACGTTCTTGGGTTCAACATGAGAAATAAATGCATAATGTCCAAATAATTGTAACGCCCCGATCCTAAAGATACGGAGACGTTATGGCGACGCATATACGCGAGGAAAATACCCCACGTATACACGCTAAGCCTCAATTGTAACCTGAACAAGATATAAATCAGAACTAAAATAATCATCGATCACTGCAATAAACATATAGTCAACCACGCATGATATCATATGAATCAAGCTAGAATAGTGACTGGAATAAGAACTGAGCTGATATGAACAGAATCAGGAAGTAATATGAAAGCTAAAATGATAAGAGTACCAGAATAGAATAGGAAGAAGCTCCAGCTATTCGCGAAGCATACGGCCTCAACGAACACCTGCACGAAGGAAACCAACCGTCCAATAGCTGGACGTGCAAACCCAGGGTCGTCAGAACGCGACCATAATGAGTGTGTGTGTAAAGGGGAAACAGCTCGTGCAGAAGAAACCATGTGCATATACAATAGTAAGAACAACTGCAGATAGAAAGATTAAATAACACAATAAATAACTGAACAGTAACACATATGATGAAAACATGAATACAGGTAGCAGACAAATGGCACAACTGTAAATATGCAATCAATGTCAAGACGTGTAATCTATCACATGTCACTAGGTTGACAACCAAGTCTGGTCATAAGTCTGGTCCTGGTCATAATAATCTGGCCATGGTTATAATCATGAGTCTAACATAGTGATATACAATCAGGTGATTACAGTCAGTCACAAAACATCAACAGTTTATTATTAATTATGTCAGCGAACACCAATTGTCACATATAATAGACGCATCCCATACTACGCCTACCACACATGCCAATCGATGCCCTTAAGTTATTGAAACTGATCGGTTGGAGACATTGTCCATGCTTTAGGTGGGTCCCGTACATACCCGGGACTACGGCCTCAGTTTCCTGGCGCTGAACCAGGCCGTACCGCTAGGTACTCAGTAACAGTAACAGTAATCTCACTGTGAAAACAGTGGAACAGTAACAGTACAGATGGGATGCAGTCATCCCCCAGGAACCCTGCAGTGGAACCCTCAGTCGGCTGCGCAACCTGTATCCTAGGTCCACCCAAAATACAGACGCTGTCTCCTCCATCAATTTCCCCAATCCCGGTGTAAGTTGTTCAATTACTTTATTATTCATTCAATTCAGTTAATCAGTCAATGTCCATGTTCTCTAGAATACTGTGACGATACGGTGACAGTAACAATAACAGTTCAGTAACAGTAAATCAGTGATCGTATACACGGTGAACAATATCAGTAACAGTGAACAGTGACAGTAACCGTGTATACGATGAACAATAGGACTGTACAGGGTGTTACGGTCAAACAATCTTTTCCCAGTAACTTTCAATAACATGGATATAATAACAGTAACAGTCTAGCTACTGCTCAACGAACGGTCTCAACTAAAGCTGACCATAATCTCATCCATCCATGCTAAAGAGATATCAATAACTAATCCATCAACTTATAGTCTCAATACAATTCTCATGAATTACTAAGTATCAGTCCGTATCAATGCAATCCAAAACGGTGACTATCATATCAATGAATCTGTAATTAGTCCTCTCCTCAACACTGATATGTTCTAATCCTATACCCTCAACAACTGAGATCAAATAATAACTTATCAAACTCCAAAAATGTAGATCACTATCATAATAAGTCATCTCTGATAACTGAAATAGTCAATAACTAATCATGAAGTATATAGTATGTCCTCGAGATCATCAAGTCAACATATACTGAATCATATCGAAGTAGGGAATCATCCTCAAATAACTTATGATCTAAAATATCTACTCTTGGTACTCAACATCAACAACATATCATCTACAGATCCCAAATGCCAACAATGTCCATCTCATCTCAATATCAGTCAGGCTCCAATGAAAGGAATAAAGATTCTGGATACTTCTAACTCAAGATCAATCTAAGACACAACTCAACTCATCCAGTCATATCTGATATGTCCTCAATTACTCAACTAAATAAGTCATGTCTAATCATTGAACATCATTCAATGTAAATAACATAAGTCTAGATCAATCCCGAGTCATTACAACCAACTCATGATTCTAATAGTTCCAATCAATCGAGTATCAATACACATCACGTAATCCGACACATTAATCACCAATCCGACATACATCAACACTATCCAGTACTAGTCCTCTCATTCAAACATACAACTCCGATTCATAAGTATTCACAATTCCTCCTCATATTAAGATCCATCACGATATCCCAACACTCAGTATCACAACATATCATAAACATGCATCTAAGTTCTATTAGATCAAGTCATTACCACCAATATCCATCTCAATTACTCTCATGCTACATCCTGATATGTCTACAACAATACTCTAGATATACATAGGACAAACATAGGAGTTCTAACATGTATCAAGAATCATGCATATCATATTCCTATACATCCAACATGTAAAATAAATGGGAGATGACCGTCCACCTTCATGCTCGGCGATCTCCACACATAAACATGTAATCTAAGTATTCTACTCAAGAATTACATCACATATAAATAATAGCTGCGATCACTTAATAAAGAGAGAAGGAGGAAGAGACACTCACATGGGGAATCTGGTCGTCGCCGGGCGAGTCGCCGTTACGGTCGTTGTGGTGTCGTTCCTCGTTATCGGACTGCATGGGAAGGTAGCCAAGGTGCTGGAGAAGGCCACCGTGCCAGTCTCCGATGACGACCTGGCGTGGATCAGGAGAACTCGCTGCTCGCCCGTCATGTGCGCTGGTTCTGGATTACCGTGTCGCTGCTCTCCTTCCTGGGCTGCTGGTCCGGATCTCACCAAACAAATCTAAAATGCTGTAACACGCAACCAATACATACAAATAATTATAAATACATGCTAAACACCCACACGTGCAAACAAACATATGCGCGTACACTTACATAAACAAGCATGCACATACATACATGTCCAATTTAATAAATACCTATTATTAACTAAAATGCATATACAAGTATACATATACATACATACATGCATACTTAAATAAATGCCAACACATATTATTATAAGTACATACACTTAATTATATGACATACCCATCTACTCAAATAAATAGAAACCCATGCATATAAATCATGCATACATATCCAATTTAATTAAGTCCTATTTATTAATCACTAAATATACACATAAATGATTAAAGAATAATTCATGCATAATTGTATACCATGCATAAATATCTAAATTAATAAATATCTATTATTACTATAAATACTTATTCATGTTAAATAATTATTAACATACATGCATTCAAATACCAAGGCACTCACGCACACACACACAAACATACACATTCATCAACTTCCCAATTATTACACAAATGCCATAATACATGTAAATAAAGCTAACCTCGGGGCATCTTGCGGCGCACCGATGGAGGCTCCGACGGAGGCGTCCGGGGTCGCGGAGGGTGTCGTTGGATAAAGAACTCGCCGTGAAGGGCGTGGGGTGTGCTCGCGCTCGCCGACGGCGATCAACGGCATCCCGCGGAGAGCCCGAAAATGGTTCGGAGTAGGATTTTGCCGCACACAAGAATT
The DNA here is from genome assembly GCA_038442645.1 of Agave tequilana. Taxonomy (NCBI): domain Eukaryota; kingdom Viridiplantae; phylum Streptophyta; class Magnoliopsida; order Asparagales; family Asparagaceae; genus Agave; species Agave tequilana. The sequence continues at coordinate 125,300 of JAVJIF010011272.1, forward strand.
ACCCACATGCAAATCAAATACCTATAGCAACACACATTAATTAAATTATAGTTAGTACATGCTTTCTACACCAACCAATCAAAATCACTCACACCTATAATTAATTAACCCATACATCTATAAATAATCAAAATGACCCATCCCATTTTGGGAGAAAGAGAGGCTCACGGCCAATGGTGGAGGATGCAAAGGATCACCAATTTAGCAAGATGCACAATTAATTACATATGCATAATTCAACAATACATATTTATTTAATTAAAAATAATCTAACATATGAAAATGATGGGAGAGAGATAATCACCCAGGCTTGGATGAGGTGCGGTTTGAGTGCACAGGGAAGTGGCAGCAAAATGAGGTGGAGGGGGCCGGGGATGCGTGGGGCTAGACAGGATCCCGTACATGTCCTAAACAAACTGACCACATGCACCAAGCTTGGAATAGATTAGAATAGGCAAGGGAAAATATAACCCATCTCAAGTTCTGTTGTCTCCCGTGTGCCGCGCGCGAAGAGAGGAAGCTCATGGCCTGATGGTGTACCGCCGGCTATGCGTGGAGGGTTGTTGCCTGAAGGCAAGGGAAGAGGGACGCCGCCCTGCTGGAGGTGTTGCTGGAGCCAAAGGAGGGAGACATCCTGGATTGGTGGCGGGGATCGCCGGAGCTACTCACGGCAAGGGATGAGGGGATGGGGTTGCGTGAGATGTAGGCGGCTGGATTGGGAGAAGAAATAGAGATTAGGTTTTAGGTTAGGTTAAGATTAGGATTTATATAGGGTTAGTGTTGGGCCTCAGGTTTGGCTAGGAAAGAAATGAAAAGGGAAAAATAAAAGGGAAATAAAATGATGGAAGAAGGGAATGGGCTATACTAAAAATAAGAGAAAATAAAAGGGAATATGGGCTTGGTTAAATGGGCATAGGAAAATAAATAATAATAATAACAACATTAATAATAATAATAATAACTCTAACAATAATAATGATAATTAGATATTAATAAATAATTTCAAATAAATTGTTTAAAATACTTACACGATATTATAAACTAGGGGATATTACATTCTACCCACCTTATAAAAATTTCGTCCTCGAAATTTCAATAAAGTAGGAAAGATAAAAGAATCAAAATACAGAGAAAAACAATTAAGCTTCCATGTCACCTCGCTGGGACACCGCGATTCCGCTGCGCGCTCTGATCTCTGCTACTAGCTTCAGCAAGGAGTAACTACTCTCAAGAGATAGAATCAAGAGGAATGAATAGGAAGGAAGGATGAAATCAAGATGGACATCCAAATCACTCTAATTGAAGTGTTGGAATCATGAATATCAACAGATCAAGAACGGAATTCCAAAGGGAGGACGATCAAGTTCCAAATGGAGTCAATATTATCACGTGAATAATATATGTATATTGCAGTGTCAACATAACTGTCTCAGGTTACAGGTAGGAACTAGGTTCTCTTTTATGTCGAACCTAGGCTCTGATACCACTCTGTAACGCCCCGATCCTAAAGATACGGAGACGTTATGGCGACGCATATACGCGAGGAAAATACCCCACGTATACACGCTAAGCCTCAATTGTAACCTGAACAAGCTATAAATCAGAACTAAAATAATCATCGATCACTGCAATAATACATATAGTCAACCACGCATGATATCATATGAATCAAGAGCTAGAATAGTGACTGGAATAAGAACTGAGCTGATATGACAAGAATCAGGAAGTAATATGAAAGCTAAAAAGATAAGAGTACCAGAATAGAATAGGAAGAAGCTCCAGCTATTCGCGAAGCATACGGCCTCAACGAACACCTGCACAAAGGAAACCAACCGTCCAATAGCTGGACGTGCAAACCCAGGGTCGTCAGAACGCGACCATAATGAGTGTATGTGTAAAGGGGAAACAGCTCGTGCAGAAGAAACCATGTGCATATATAATAGTAAGAACACTGCAGATAGAAAGACTAAATAACACAATAAATAACTGAACAGTAACACATATGATGAAAACATGAATACAGGTAGCAGACAAATGGCACAACTGTAAATATGCAATCAATGTCAAGACGTGTAATCTATCACATGTCACTAGGTTGACAACCAAGTCTGGTCATAAGTCTGGTCCTGGTCATAATAATCTAGCCATGGTTATAATCATGAGTCTAACATAGTGATATACAATCAGGTGATTACAGTCAGTCACAAAGTATCAACAGTTTATTATTAATTATGTCAGCGAACACCAATTGTCACATATAATAGACGCATCCCATACTACGCCTACCACACATGCCAATCGATGCCCTTAAGTTATTGAAACTGATCGGTTGGAGACATTGTCCATGCTTTAGGTGGGTCCCGTACATACCCGGGACCACGGCCTCAGTTTCCTGGCGCTGAACCAGGCCGTACCGCTAGGTACTCAGTAACAGTAACAGTAATCTCACTGTGAAAACAGTGAAACAGTAACAGTACAGATGGGATGCCAGTCATCCCCCAGGAACCCTGCAGTGGAACCCTCAGTCGGCTGCGCAACCTGTATCCTAGGTCCACACAAAATACAGACGCTGTCTCCTCCATCAATTTTTTCAATCCCGATGTAAGTTGTTCAATTACTTTATTATTCATTCAATTCAGTTAAATCAGTCAATGTCCATGTTCTCTAGAATACTGGGACGATACGGTGACAGTAACAATAACAGTACAGTAACAGTAAATCAGTGATCGTATACACGGTGAACAATATCAGTAACAGTGAACAGTGATTGTAACCGTGTATACGATGAACAATAGGACTGTACAGGGTGTTACGGTCAAACAATCTTTTCCCAGTAACTTTCAATAACATGGATATAATAACAGTAACAGTCTAGCTACTGCTCAAGGAACGGTCTCAACTAAAGCTGACCATAATCTCATCCATCCATGCTAAAGAGATATCAATAACTAATCCATCAACTTATAGTCTCAATACAATTCTCATGAATTACTAAGTATCAGTCCGTATCAGTGCAATCCAAAACGGTGACTATCATATCAATGAATCTGTAATTAGTCCTCTCCTCAACACCGATATGTTCTAATCCTATACCCTCAACAACTGAGATCAAATAATAACTTATCAAACTCCAAAAATGTAGATCACTATCATAATAAGTCATCTCTGATAACTGAAATAGTCAATAACTAATCATGAAGTATATAGTATGTCCTCGAGATCATCAAGTCAACATATACTGAATCATATCGAAGTAAGGGAATCATCCTCAAATAACTTATGGTCTAGAATATCTACTCTTGGTACTCAACATCAACAACATATCATCTACAGATCCCAAATGCCAACAATGTCCATCTCATCTCAATATCAGTCAGGCTCCAATGAAAGGAATAAAGATTCTGGATACTTCTAACTCAAGATCAATCTAAGACACAACTCAACTCATCCAGTCATATCTGATATGTCCTCAATTACTCAACTAAATAAGCCATGTCTAATCATTGAACATCATTCAATGTAAATAACATAAGTCTAGATCAATCCCGAGTCATTACAACCAACTCATGATTCCAATAGTTCCAATCAATCGAGTATCAATACACATCACGTAATCCGACACATTAATCACCAATCCGACATACATCAACACTATCCAGTACTAGTCCTCTCATTCAAACATACAACTCCGATTCATAAGTATTCACAATTCCTCCTCATATTAAGATCCATCACGATATCCCAACACTCAGTATCACAACATATCATAAACATGCATCTAAGTTCTATTAGATCAAGTCATTACCACCAATATCCATCTCAATTACTCTCATGCTACATCCTGATATGTCTACAACAATACTCTAGATATACATAGGACAAACATAGGAGTTCTAACATGTATCAAGAATCATGCATATCATATTCCTATACATCCAACATGTAAAATAAATGGGAGATGACCGTCCACCTTCATGCTCGGTGATCTCCACACATAAACATGTAATCTAAGTATTCTACTCAACAATTACATCACATATAAAATAATAGCTGCGATCACTTAATAAAGAGAGAAGGAGGAAGAGACACTCACATTGGGGAATCTGGTCGTCGCCGGGCGAGTCGCCGTTACGGTCGTTGTGGTGTCGTTCCTCGTTATCGGACTGCATGGGAAGGTAGCCAAGGTGCTGGAGAAGGCCACCGTGCCAGTCTCCGATGACGACCTGGCGTGGATCAGGAGAACTCGCTGCTCGCCCGTCATGTGCGCTGGTTCTGGATTACCGTGTCGCTGCTCTCCTTCCTGGGCTGCTGGTCCGGATCTCACCAAACAAATCTAAAATGCTGTAACACGCAACCAATACATACAAATAATTATAAATACATGCTAAACACCCACACGTGCAAACAAACATATGCGCGTACACGTACAAAAACAAGCATGCACATACATACATGTCCAATTTAATAAATACCTATTATTAACTAAAATGCATATACAAGTATACATATACATACATACATGCATACTTAAATAAATGCCAACACATATTATTATAAGTACATACACTTAATTAAATGACATACCCATCTACACAAATAAATAGAAACCCATGCATATAAATCATGCATACATATCCAATTTAATTAAGTCCCATTTATTAATCACTAAATATACACATAAATGATTAAAGAATAAATTCATGCATAATTGTATACCATGCATAAATATCTAAATTAATAAATATCTATTATTAACTATAAATACTTATTCATGTTAAATAATTATTAGCATACATGCATTCAAATACCAAGGCACTCACGCACACACACACAAACATACACATTCATCAACTTCCCAATTATTACACAAATGCCATAATACATGTAAATAAAGCTAACCTCGGGCATCTTGCGGCGCACCGATGGAGGCTCCGACGGAGGCGTCCGGGGTCGCGGAGGGTGTCGTTGGATAAAGAACTCGCCGTGAAGGGCGTGGGGTGCGCTCGCGCTCGCCGACGGAGATCAACGGCATCCCGCGGAGAGCCCGAAAATGGTTCGGAGTAGGATTTTGCCGCACACAAGAATTACCCACATGCAAATCAAATACCTATAGCAACACACATTAATTAAATTATAGTTAGTACATGCTTTCTACACCAACCAATCAAAATCACTCATACCTATAATTAATTAACCCATACATCTATAAATAATCAAAATGACCCATCCCATTTTGGGAGAAAGAGAGGCTCACGGCCAATGGTGGAGGATGCAAAGGATCACCAATTTAGCAAGATGCACAATTAATTACATATGCATAATTCAACAATACATATTTATTTAATTAAAAATAATCTAACATATGAAAATGATGGGGAGAGAGATAATCACCCAGGCTTGGATGAGGTGCGGCTTGAGTGCACAGGGAAGTGGCAGCAAAATGAGGTGGAGGGGGCCGGGATGCGTGGGGCTGGACAGGATCTCGGTACATGTCCTAAACAAACTGACCACATGCAACAAGCTTGGAATAGATTAGAATAGGCAAGGGAAAATATAACCCATCTCAAGTTCTGTTGTCTCCCGTGTGCCGCGCGCGAAGAGAGGAAGCTCACGGCCTGATGGTGTACCGCCGGCTATGCGTGGAGGGTTGTTGGCCTGAAGGCAAGGGAAGAGGGTACGCCGCCCTGCTGGAGGTGTTGCTGGAGCCAAAGGAGGGAGACATCCTGGATTGGTGGCGGGGATCGCCGGAGCTACTCACGGCAAGGGATGAGGGGATGGGGTTGTGTGAGATGTAGGCGGCTGGATTGGGAGAAGAAATAGAGATTAGGTTTTAGGTTAGGTTAAGATTAGGATTTATATAGGGTTAGTGTTGGGCCTCAGTTTGGCTAGGAAAGAAATGAAAAGGAAAAATAAAAGGGAAATAAAATGATGGAAGAAGGGAATGGGCTATACTAAAAATAAGAGAAAATAAAAGGGAATATGGGCTTGGTTAAATGGGCCTAGGAAATAAATAATAATAATAACAACATTAATAATAATAATAACTCTAACAATAATAATGATAATTAGATATTAATAAATAATTTCAAATAAATTGTTTAAAATACTTACACGATATTATAAACTAGGGGATATTACATTCTACCCACCTTATAAAATTTCGTCCTCGAAATTTCAATAAAGTAGGAAAAGATAAAGAATCAAAATACAGAGAAAAAACAATTAAGCTTCCATGTCACCTCGCTGGGACACCGCGATTCCGCTGCGCGCTCTGATCTCTGCTACTAGCTTCAGCAAGGAGTAACTACTCTCAAGAGATAGAATCAGGAGGAATGAATAGGAAGGAAGGATGAAATCAAGATGGACATCCAAATCACTCTAATTGAAGTGTTGGAATCATGAATATCAACAGATCAAGAACGGAATTCCAAGGGAGGACGATCAAGTTCCAAATGGAGTCAATTTTATCACGTGAATAATATATGTATATTGCAGTGTCAACATAACTGTCTCAGGTTACAGGTAGGAACTAGGTTCTCTTTTATGTCGAACCTAGGCTCTGATACCACTCTGTAACGCCCCGATCCTAAAGATACGGAGACGTTATGGCGACGCATATACGCGAGGAAAATACCCCACGTATACACGCTAAGCCTCAATTGTAACCTGAACAAGCTATAAATCAGAACTAAATAATCATCGATCACTGCAATAATACATATAGTCAACCACGCATGATATCATATGAATCAAGAGTTAGAATAGTGACTGGAATAAGAACTGAGCTGATATGACAAGAATCAGGAAGTAATATGAAAGCTAAAAAGATAAGAGTACCAGAATAGAATAGGAAGAAGCTCCATCTATTCGCGAAGCATACGGCCTCAACGAACACCTGCACAAAGGAAACCAACCGTCCAATAGCTGGACGTGCAAACCCAGGGTCGTCAGAACGCGACCATAATGAGTGTATGTTAAAGGGGAAACAGCTCGTGCAGAAGAAACCATGTGCATATATAATAGTAAGAACAACTGCAGATAGAAAGACTAAATAACACAAAATAACTGAACAGTAACACATATGATGAAACATGAATACAGGTAGCAGACAAATGGCACAACTGTAAATATGCAATCAATGTCAAGACGTGTAATCTATCACATGTCACTAGGTTGACAACCAAGTCTGGTCATAAGTCTGGTCCTGGTCATAATAATCTAGCCATGGTTATAATCATGAGTCTAACATAGTGATATACAATCAGGTGATTACAGTCAGTCACAAAGCATCAACAGTTTATTATTAATTATGTCAGCGAACACCAATTGTCACATATAATAGACGCATCCCATACTACGCCTACCACACATGCCAATCGATGCCCTTAAGTATTGAAACTGATCGGTTGGAGACATTGTCCATGCTTTAGGTGGGTCCCGTACATACCCGGGACCACGGCCTCAGTTTCCTGGCACTGAACCAGGCCGTACCGCTAGGTACTCAGTAACAGTGACAGTAATCTCACTGTGAAAACAGTGGAACAGTAACAGTACAGATGGGATGCCAGTCATCCCCCAGGAACCCTGCAGTGGAACCCTCAGTCGCTGCGCAACTTGTATCCTAGGTCCACCCAAAATACAGACGCTGTCTCCTCCATCAATTTCCCCAATCCCGGTGTAAGTTTTTCAATTACTTTATTATTCATTCAATTCAGTTAAATCAGTCAATGTCCATGTTCTCTAGAATACTGGGACGATACGGTGACAGTAACAATAACAGTACAGTAACAGTAAATCAGTGATCGTATACACGGTGAACAATATCAGTAACAGTGAACAGTGACAGTAACCGTGTATACGATGAACAATAGGACTGTACAGGGTGTTACGGTCAAACAATCTTTTCCCAGTAACTTTCAATAACATGGATATAATAACAGTAACAGTCTAGCTACTGCTCAACGAACGGTCTCAACTAAAGCTGACCATAATCTCATCCATCCATGCTAAAGAGATATCATAACTAATCCATCAACTTATAGTCTCAATACAATTCTCATGAATTACTAAGTATCAGTCCGTATCAGTGCAATCCAAAACGGTGACTATCATATCAATGATCTGTAATTAGTCCTCTCCTCAACACCGATATGTTCTAATCCTATACCCTCAACAACTGAGATCAAATAATAACTTATCAAACTCCAAAAATGTAGATCACTATCATAATAAGTCATCTCTGATAACTGAAATAGTCAATAACTAATCATGAAGTATATAGTATGTCCTCGAGATCATCAAGTCAACATATACTAAATCATACCGAAGTAAGGGAATCATCCTCAAATAACTTATGGTCTAGAATATCTACTCTTGGTACTCAACATCAACAACATATCATCTACAGATCCCAAATGCCAACAATGTCCATCTCATCTCAATATCAGTCAGGCTCCAATGAAAGGAATAAAGATTCTGGATACTTCTAACTCAAGATCAATCTAAGACACAACTCAACTCATCCAGTCATATCTGATATGTCCTCAATTACTCAACTAAATAAGTCATGTCTAATCATTGAACATCATTCAATGTAAATAACATAAGTCTAGATCAATCCCGAGTCATTACAACCAACTCATGATTCCAATAGTTCCAATCAATCGAGTATCAATACACATCACGTAATCCGACACATTAATCACCAATCCGACATACATCAACACTATCCAGTACTAGTCCTCTCATTCAACATACAACTCTGATTCATAAGTATTCACAATTCCTCCTCATATTAAGATCCATCACGATATCCCAACACTCAGTATCACAACATATCATAAAATGCATCTAAGTTCTATTAGATCAAGTCATTACCACCATATCCATCTCAATTACTCTCATGCTACATCCTGATATGTCTACAACAATACTCTAGATATACATAGGACAAACATAGGAGTTCTAACATGTATCAAGAATCATGCATATCATATTCCTATACATCCAACATGTAAAATAAACGGGAGATGACCGTCCACCTTCATGCTCGGCGATCTCCACACATAAACATGTAATCTAAGTATTCTACTCAACAATTACATCACATATAAAATAATAGCTGCGATCACTTAATAAAAGAGAGAAAGAGGAAGAGACACTCACATGGGAAATCTGGTCGTCGCGGCGAGTTGCCGTTACGGTCGTTGTGGTGTCGTTCCTCGTTATCGGACTGCATGGGAAGGTAGCCAAGGTGCTGGAGAAGGCCACCGTGCCAGTCTCCGATGACGACCTGGCGTGGATCAGGAGAACTCGCTGCTCGCCCGTCATGTGCGCTGGTTCTGGATTACCGTGTCGCTGCTCTCCTTCCTGGGCTGCTGGTCCGGATCTCACCAAACAAATCTAAAATGCTGTAACACGCAACTAATACATACAAATAATTATAATACACGCTAAACACCCCAACGTGCAAACGAACATATGCGCGTACACGTACATAAACAAGCATGCACATACATACACGTCCAATTTAATAAATACCTATTATTACTAAAATGCATATACAAGTATACATATACATACATACATGCATACTTAAATAAATGCCAACACATATTATTATAAGTACATACACTTAATTAAATGACATACCCATCTACACAAATAAATAGAAACCCATGCATATAAATCATGCATACATATCCAATTTAATTAAGTCCCATTTATTAATCACTAAATATACACACAAATGATTAAAGAATAAATTCATGCATAATTGTATACCATGCATAAATATCTAAATTAATAAATATCTATTATTAACTATAAATACTTATTCATGTTAAATAATTATTAACATACATGCATTCAAATACCAAGGCACTCACGCACACACACACAAACATCACTCATCATTCAAATTATTACACAAATGCCATAATACATGTAAATAAAGCTAACCTCGGGGCATCTTGCGGCGCACCGATGGAGGCTCCGACGGAGGCGTCCGGGGTCGCGGAGGGTGTCGTTGGATAGAGCAACTCGCCGTGAAGGGCGTGGGGTGCGCTTGTGCTCGCCGACGGCGATCAACGGCATCCCGCGGAGAGCCCGAAAATGGTTCGGAGTAGGATTTTGCCGCACACAAGAATTACCCACATGCAAATCAAATACCTATAGCAACACACATTAATTAAATTATAGTTAGTACATGCTTTCTACACCAACCAATCAAAATCACTCACACCTATAATTAATTAACCCATACATCTATAAATAATCAAAATGACCCATCACATTTTGGGAGAAAGAGAGGCTCACGGCCAATGGTGGAGGATGCAAGGATCACCAATTTAGCAAGATGCACAATTAATTACATATGCATAATTCAACAATACATATTTATTTAATTAAAAATAATCTAACATATGAAAATGATGGGAGAGAGATAATCACCCAGGCTTGGATGAGGTGCGGTTTGAGTGCACAGGGAAGTGGCAGCAAAATGAGGTGGAGGGGGCCGGGGATGCGTGGGGCTGGACAGGATCCTGGTACATGTCCTAAACAAACTGACCACATGCAACAAGCTTGGAATAGATTAGAATAGGCAAGGGAAAATATAAACCCATCTCAAGTTCTGTTGTCTCCCGTGTACCGCGCGCGAAGAGAGGAAGCTCACGGCCTTATGGTGTACCGCCGTTTATGCGTGGAGGGTTGTTGGCCTGAAGGCAAGGGAAGAGGGGACGCCGCCCTGCTGGAGGTGTTGCTGGAGCCAAAGGAGGGAGACATCCTGGATTGGTGCCGGGGATCGCCGGAGCTACTCACAGCAAGGATGAGGGGATGGGTTTGCGTGAGATGTAGGCGGCTGGATTGGAGAAGAAATAGAGATTAGGTTTTAGGTTAGGTTAAGATTAGGATTTATATAGGGTTAGTGTTGGGCCTCAGGTTGGGCTAGGAAAGAAATGAAAAGGGAAAAAAAGGGAAATAAAATGATGGAAGAAGGGAATGGGCTATACTAAAAATAAGAGAAAATAAAAGGGAATATGGGCTTGGTTAA
>JAVJIF010011273.1:0-69877 GCA_038442645.1 Agave tequilana
TAGCATCATCCAGAGCATCGCCAGGAAGCTAACTGATAGCTTCGCCGAAAACCCTCTTTTCGGACTTCGCTAGGAATTGCCTCTAGCTCCGCTATGAGCTTCAAAGCGGGCAGCTCCGCTATCAGCCTGCTATGGTCAACCTTTGACCAATCAAAATCTCCTGATGAGATCGGATTCAATCTAATCAAATCCAATCAGGATTCAAATATGGCAGGTGATTGCCGCAATCTCTTGACTCTCTTGAAACGAGTAAGAGGATCAGGAGAATCTCCTAACAATATGGAAAGGATCAAAACAGATCAACCGACTTGCCATTTCTAGCTCCGCAGAAGCTATCCTAGCCTCACAGTAGGGCTACTTTCCAGATTCAAACAGATTCGGTTCAATCTGTTTCCATATATTCAAAAGGGACGATTATACCCTTGCTCTCCCTATAAATAGCCCGTCAGGGCACAAAGGAGAGAGGATCGATCAATCGAGAGAAATCAACAGAGGAAGGAGAGATCGATCAACGGAGAGGCATCAGGAGAGAGAAGACTCCACAAGCAGAGACTTCTTCATAACGCACCGTGCGCTCCCTAATTCAGAGACCTTTCAAGAGAAATACTTCTCTTTTCAGGGTGTGATACCCTAGCAACCTCTTTTCTTCAAGGAATCTCCGGAACCAGGCGAGAAGGAATTCCTCACAGAAGGCGGTTTTGAGAAGTAGCAAGAGGGTTCTACCAATCCTCTATTCTCTGATTCCCGGAACCAGGCGAGAAGGGAATCTCATCGCTCGCATCGTCAAAGGGACAAAGTGTCGCGCGCTGACCAGACTCCTATCGGCACATTTTCCCAGAATCTCTGAGGAGATCTACTTGTAATCTTTTGAGAATACTTGTAATTTAGCTCCTCAAACCTTTTTTGTAAGTTTTCCCCCTTGCAAACATAATGGAAAACAGGATGGCGACTCCGCTGGGGATTGTATTCTCCTCTGCTGAGAATCAAGTGTCGCAATGCGACGAACAGACCTTCGGGTCTATCTCTGAATTCAGAAAAGCCGGTGCAGCCAGATCTTCTCTGGCTAAATCTTCAAGCAAAGTCTCTGCGGAGACGGAAAAGGTTCTCTGCAAACCTGCCGCAGTTCTCTGGCGCAACAAGGAAACATGCCCGCAGCCCAGATCCTGCACTTCTGAGAACCTGGTCATCCAGATCGATCAAGGAAGATTTGAAGAAGTCCTCTCTGGGGGTGGCCTGATGCTTCGAGCACGGAAGCACAGGAAGGTCTTCATGGCCAAGGTTTCAAATCAGAAACCAGAGGCAGATCCTGCCAGCACCCTGCAGCCCCGCTTGTGGCTATTCAGGTTCCTTGCGAACCTAGGCGTCCCTGTCAAGGCTGATATGAAGCCTAAACAGGAGTCTTCAACCAAAGCTCCCGGAGTAGTCACGCCGAGACTGCGCCTCTCCCGCAGAAAAAAGGTAAGATGCTCATCTGCCCTGACGATGCTGCCAGCCATAAAGTCACGACGGTAATCATACCGTCATCTGAGTCAAAGGCAGCAGCAAAGCCTCCTGTTAGCCTCGCTCGCACAAGCGAAGCTATTGTACCACAACGAATTCACTGGGTTCGCAGCCGCAAGGCTAAGACCGCAGTGTTATCTGAGGTTGATCCCCTTCGCAGCAGAATAGGGGGCAAAGCACCACAGCGTGCTCCGCTCCCCAATTTATCAGGCACTAAGCTCGCACCTGTCGGCGAAGCTAGCGCCAAAGTACTATTCAGTACTAATCCCTTCTGCAGGGATAAGAAGAACGGAGCATCATCCCTTGTACGCTCCAGAAAGGCCTCTCCACTGGGTTGTTCAGGCTCTGTTGAGCCTAACCTGCGACAATTCTTGGCAAACAAGCTAGGAATTGAGTCTCTCCAAACCACTTCCCCTTGTTATCGAAGAGGATGCTGACTTGTGACAATCCATTCAGCCCATTGTCGGCAATATCCAATCAAGGTAGCACCTCCGCGCCGTCAATCGGTGTTTGACCGGTTGTCCGCACATGCCATGAAGAGACATCATGAAGGAGTGCTTCGCGAGGTCCAGCCTTCGCATCCGTCAACATGACCGGAAGAGGACGAGAGCGACACAGGGAAGGTCATATATCTGATGATACCCCTTTCGGCTCCCAGATCCAGATTATAGCCCGGCTTAGGTGAAGTCTTGGTGCGCGAAGAAGGTGTTTCCGAAACACCAGATCCAGGGTAGCGATACCCTATAATTATGAACCGCCTTCTTCCTCAAAGGCCCTAATCTCGCCACAGTCCAGACGATCACCCCAATCATCTGATGGAGAAGATGAAGACAGCGGGTATGCCTCTTCAGCAACGGTCAGTTCTGTGCAAACGGACAAAGCATCGGTTAATATGGCCGATAACGCCAATGACGACCTTCGTCAGCGTTTGGAAGCTCAGGAGCAGACCTCAGAAACTCAGCAAGAGGCCCTGGACAATATTCAATAGATGCTCGCTCAGCTCCTCAACAACCGGAATGATGATACCGGGAGCAATCATGAGGAGGGACATCTCAGCAATGATCCGCCCAAGACGGAGAAATCTAAGGGAGGCTCTTCCCTGGATGCCGAAGTCCTTAAAGGCCTTCAAGCTCAAATCGCATCCCTAGCTCAGAGGGATGAATTAAAGAAGGTAGGGCCAGTCCGTCCTTATCCGCTGGAGTGGGATTCGGTGCCATATCGCCAAAGTTCAAACCACCAACGTTGCATACGTATGATGGTAAGAGCTCACCCAATCAGCACATCTACTATTTCAGGTCCCAGACCGGTAATGTTCTAAACAACGACGCCATCATGGCTAGGTTGTTCATCGGCACCTTGAAAGGGGTGGCATTCGACTGGTTCCGAAGCCTTCCTCAGGACTCTATCAATTCCTGGATCGACCTGGAAACTCGGTTCCTCTCTCGCTTCTATGAGGATGATACCGAGTGACCATGGACAAGCTCCTTTCCACTGTACAGAGGAAAGGCGAATCTGTCCGTGAATACATTGAGCGATTCAGAAATCTATCTCTGATGTGCCGGCAGGGATGCCATTACCCATGCTCTTACAGACATGCAGGCACAACTTCTTGGATCAAGTAGAAGTCCGCATGGGGGCTGTCAAAGCCCATACTTGGAAGGAATTGGTCGAACAAGCTGAGATAGCCGAGAAATCGGCTAAGAAGTTTGAGCCATCCGCCCCTAGGAGCAAATGGGGCGCGAACAACAAAGGGCGTAGCGATCTCCCGCAGTCTCCCAAGCTAAAGGGAAGAGATTATGTCCGTCGAGCTGACCGGGGACATGCAGTCAAAGGCCAAGAAGAGCGGCGTCAACAGCTAAGAGCCCAAGTTTCCACCGAAGCAGTACTCCTTCAGAGATGACCAGGTGGTCACGATATTCCATCTGCTCCACAAAGGGAACAAAATGAAGCTACGGATGCTCGGCGTCCCAATGAGATAGGGCGTACAAACGACCCTAAATACTGCCTCTACCACAGGATGATCCACCATCCTACAGACAAGTGCTATGTTCTCAAGGATAGAATTCAAGCTTTGGTCGACGCCGGAGTCCTCACATTGAAGACGGAACAGAAGAAAGTCACTGCCAACATGGTGACTCTTGAGTTCGGCACTGCCCAGAAGGTCACAGTTCCTGACGGGACCTATCCAGCCCCCACACCGCGGTTGGAAGTCAGGCATCCTCCAGCCATGACTCAATACAACAAGGGTCTCGTCCCTTTGACATTGGAGACAGGGGAAGTTATGTGGATACACCCTGACCTCGTCCAAGACGTACAGCGGACGTCGAAGGACTCCAGCAAAAAGGGCAAGTCCTGCAATGTCATCTCTGTCCTGCCAGATGATGGTAATCTTACTTCGGCTTCCCTCAGCGATTCAGAAGAAGAGAAGCATGCCTGTACAGCGCAGGCAGATGCACCTCAACAGGCAGGCACCCGGTTTGGAAAATCATACTTAAGGCAGTATGACAAGTCTACTGACGAGATACAACAGCAAACGACGTCAGTACCAATGCCGGCATCCACTCCAGTCCTGACCAAAGGGAAGGAGAAGCCTAAGGAAGTGCGGTTCGACCATGTGTTGAAGAAAAGCCAGGCCAAGGGGTAGCCACGCCCTTTCGCTTTGATATATTGGCCCATTTAGCCAATATCCCGGCTCGTATCACAATACACGAGCTCCTTCGTCTCTCTAAAGAGACAAGAGAGGCACTCAGAGATGCGCTGGCTGATTCGGAGTCCTTTCTGACATGCATGCCTGAGGTTCTTGGTGACGAGATGCAGCCTTCCTGCTCAGAGTGCCATCACACACAATCCAAGGTGCCTGCTATTACCTTACGGCGGAAGATATGCTTCTCAAGGACAACAAGCATGATCGACCTCTGTACTATACCGGATATATCGGTTCCACATGCATTGAAAGAGTACAAGTCGATCCGGGGTCTGCACTCAGCATCATCCCCAAAGGCTCCTCTATTTCCTCAGCATACCATTGTACAGGTTGTCCGCAACCACCACTACAATATATGGTTTCAACGCCGGGAGCAGCCATCCGCTTGGAAAGATTCGGCTCCGCTGTAGAATCGGAAGCCTGAAGTCAGAGGTGACATGCTATGTCATTGATGCTGACACATCATACAACCTGCTACTAGGACGACCTTGGATCCATGCCAACTGGATCGTTCCTTCCACTCTCCATCAGTGCTTCAAGTATGTTGAAGATGATGCGACGTAACAGTACGAACGTCTTCGCTGAAAAGCAACCCTTTAAGGGGGTGGAAAACTACTTCACTGATGCTCTCCTATATCAAGAGGCTAGCGAACGCCTGCACAACCATTGCCAGACGATGATGAAAGTGGCAATGAGGCGGATTCAGAATCCGAAACAGGCGTGCCAGCCATTCTGATTGGCGAACCAATTGTAGCCTGCTTTAATGACCCCCAATGTAATATCCCTTCCGATGAAGAGGGAGAATGGGTAATTAATGATAGTATCTCTTTTGATTATCCTGCGAGCATCGAGTCGATTAAATCCATGATGGATGGCTCTCTTCATATGCCCGTACATGAGCCAAGGTCGGCTAGTACATCCGTGGAAGCCATAGAAGGGGCCACGCTGGTAGTCCCTCCGTCCAAGCAAGGTCAGTCGCCGATAATCTTCGGCAAAGTCCGGCCAGGGAGATCCTCAACTACAGACTCAAGCTCAGAGTCGGATGCTCCACAGTTCTTTCATTACGCGCCATCAGCGCGCCATATTATGAAGAAGATGGGTTACACCTGAAGCAGGGAGCGGGCCTAAACTTCGGAAAAGGAAGACGCAGCTTGATGCGTAACTCCGTCCCAAGAGGGAAACCTGCAAATTACTATGATAGTACACGCAGGGGGTTGGGTTATGTTACACCCACATCATCAACAACGGTTCAGGACAAAGGCGATGGATCGATCCCATCACAGTCGGCCTCATCCTCCGAGTGGGACTCTGACATCAGCATAGGAGGAAATGTTCAACGGCCTCACTGTGAATATGACTTCAAGCAGTCAGTTGGAACCCGCAGAGGTTGCCAATGAGGAATCATGGGCCCAGCAATTAAGTCTCCAATGGAAAAGCGGTTGAGCTGCGCGAGCCGCCTACCGAAGACAAGGTGATCCAGGTCAACTTGGGTAGTCAAGATCACCCCAAGCCTATTTTCATAAGTGAAAGCTTATCACTCATCGAAAAGGAAGAAGAACTGATAATACTCATAAAGAGTATATAGATGTTTTCGCCTGGAGCTATGAAGACATGCCCGGACTTGATCCACAGGTCGCTATGCACCGTCTAAACATCAAGCCCGACGTTAAGCCAGTCAAGCAGCAACAACGTCGGTTCCGCCCAAACATCATGGAGGCTATTGAAGCCGAAGTTCATAAGCTCATTGCTTGTGGCTTCATCCGGGAGGAACAACATCCAGATTGGGTGGCTAACATAGTCCCCGTCCTCAAGAAGAATGGGAAAATACGAATCTGCATCGACTACCGTGATCTCAATACGGCCTGTCCTAAAGATGAATTCCCACTGCCGATCACTGATGTCATGATCGACAACACATGCGGATTCGAGAGGATGTTTCATGGACGGCTTCTCAGGGTATAACCAGATCAAGATGTATCCTGATGACGAGAAGCATACTTCTTTCCGAACGCCATTGGGGGTATACTGCTACACTGTAATGCCCTTCGGACTGAAGAACGCCGGAGCAACCTACCAGCGGGCGATGAGCATGATCTTCCGCGACCATCTCCGAAAGACGGTGGAATGCTATGTTGACGACATTGCCGTCAAAAGCCGCAGCAAAATTGACATCTTCGCGATCTGAGAACGATGTTCGACATAATGCGGGCTCATCAGCTGAAAATGAACCCGACAAAATCCTTCTTGGGAGTGTCCAGTGGCAAATTCCTTGGGTTCATTGTCACATCAAAAGGGATCTATCTGAACCCAGACAAAGTCAAAGCCATACAGGACATGCATCCACCAAGGAATCTCAAAGAGCTCCGAGGCTTGCAAGGCAGATTAGCCTACATCAGAAGATTCATAGCAAATCTTTCGGGCCGTTGCCAGCCCTTTACCCGCCTCATGAAAAAGGGTACTGCCTTCATATGGGACCAAGCTTGTCAAGAAGCCTTATGAAGACATTAAAAGGTATCTCACAAAACCTCCGGTCTTAGTGGCCCCTACATCAGGGAAACCATTCTTGCTTTATGTAAAAGCTCTGGACTATTCCCTCGGCGCCCTCCTCGCTCAAAAGGACGACAATGGCCACGAGCAGGCCATTTATTATCTGAGCAGGACACTCATAGGAGCGGAATCTCGCTACAATCCTATTGAGAAAGAATGTTTAGCTCTCGTCTTCGCTGTCCAGAAGACGCGACATTATTTGGTTGGCCAAACCATACATGTCATCTCCAGGGTGAACCCTTTACGTCTTCTCATGACGAAGCCAGGGTTGCTGAATTCAAGGTTGGCTAAATGGGCACTCCTGTTGTCTCAATACGACATGACCTTTACTCCTCGGAAGGCAGTTAAAGGCCAGGCCCTTGCAGAGTTCTTAGCCGCTCATCCAGTTCCAGAACATTCAAAACTTCACGAAGACATCCCTGATGAAGTCTTCGAGTCTAATGCAACCTCAGCAGAGGAAGTGTGGCAGATGTTCTTCGACGGAGCATCGCGGATGGGCCCCAAAGGGAAAATTATTGCCGGGGTGGGGGTTGTGTTCATCTCCCCACAGGATCATATCCTTCCCAGAGCATTCTCCTTGACAGAATCATGCTCTAATAATGTAGCGGAATACAATGCTCTGCTCATCGGTCTCAAGCTCGCTCATGGAATGGGGGTACGCTACCTTGAAGCTTATGGCGATTCAAAGCTGATCATTAGCCAGGTAAAAGGCGAATATGAAGTCCGCCATGAGGACTTGGTGCCTTATTATCATACAGCCATCGAATTGGCTAGCTTATTTGAAGGCTTCTACATCGGGCATGTGTCCCGATCTCAAAATACCAAGGCGGATGCTCTCGCTGCATTAGCAACAACGCTAGCCTTACCGGTCGACACCGAGTATCACCTCGCAGTCGCAACCCGGCATCTCGTATGCTCTAAGCATATGTAAGGATCCAAGAGGTCCATAATGTCTCCGTGGATCTTGAGCCGAGGGATTGGCGCTTCCCTCTCATTGACTACGCTCTGCACGGTCTGCTTCCAGACGATCCCAAAGAAGCGGCGTCCATCAGACGAAGGTCGCTCCGTTTCTACTATGATCCCACTTTGAAGAGACACTCTACCGTCGTTCATATGACGGGTGTCCTCCTCCGTTGTCTCTCTCATTCGGAGGCACAGGAAGTGCTTAAAGAAGCACATGATGGCACTTGCGGAGCTCATCAACCGGGTCCAAAGCTTAAAGACAGGCTGCACAGACTTGGGTACTACTGGCCGACCATGATGGCCGATGCCACCCAATATGCACGAAGGTGTAAGGCGTGCCAGGTCCATGCAGACTTCATACACCAACCTTCGGAGTTACTCCACCCTACTGTTGCTTCATGGCCATTTGAAGCATGGGGAGTCGATGTCGTAGGGCCAATCAGTCCCTCTTCGACAAGAGGTCACCGGTTTATCCTGGCAATAACCGATTACTTCTCAAAATGGGCAGAGGCCACACCGTTGGCCGAAGTTAAAACCTCCAATCTGGTTAGCTTCATCAAACACCACGTCATCCATCGATTTGGTGTACCCAGACGGATCATCCATGACAATGGTCCCCAGTTCGTAAGCCAAGGGTTCTATCGGTTCTGCGATAAATACCGAATTCAGAATGTGGCTTCAACCGCCTACAATCCTGCCGCCAATGGTTTAGCAGAAGCATTCAACAAGACAATCATCAAGCTGCTCAAGAAGTTTGTCTCCTCGAACAAGCGAGATTGGGACGAAAAGCTCGGTGAATGCCTTTGGCCTACCGGACTACGGTTCGGACACCGACAGGCAATACGCCTTTCTCCCTGGTATATGGGTGCGAAGCGGTCATCCCATTAGAAATTCAGGTGCCATCATTGCGAGTAGCCCTGACTACTAAAATGACATCAGAAGACAATGATCGCCTGCGTCTTCAAGAGCTCGAAGCCCTGGACGAGAAGCGGCTGCAAGCTCAGCAACACATCGAGCTATATCAGGCTCGGATGTCAAAAGCCTTCAATAAGAAGGTCAAGCAGAGAGTCTTCCACAAAGGAGACCTAGTCTTAGCCGTCAGACGACCGATGATTATGACGCACAAGACCAAAGGCAAATTTCAGCCTAAATGGGAAGGACCGTTTGTGATAGAGACAGTCTATTCAAACGGAGCATACCGCCTTACAACTGCAGATGGCGGCCTCCTCATGATGCCGATCAATGGCAAATTCTTAAAGAAGTACTATCCTTAATCAAGGATCCTGCTCTCGATCAAGTTAACATTACACCTCTGATCGAAATCCGCGCGTCCGGAATGTGCACAAAGAGAGCCTCTCTCTTTCTCCAAGCATATCAAACCTGTTGATAGCTGGGGGTTTGCTTAAAATCCCAAGGGACCTGCTCCCACTTGATTCCCTCTCCAGAATCACCTACCAATTCTCATCCATAGAATGGTAGGACTACATATATTCCGCTGTTATGTTAACATTAAACCTATGACAGCAATCCCCTCGTTTCTCCCCGAGATCACGAGACCTCCAAAATCACCTACCAATTCTCATCCATAGAATGGTAGGACTACATATATCCCGCTGTTATGTTAACATTAAACCTATGACAGCGATTCCCTCGTTTCTCCCCGTGAAAACGAGACTATTCCCAAACTCCATTGCTATTGAGCTTAGTGGCGTCTCAATTGGTTACGTCATCGCGACCTCTGAACCAGTAGACGGCTAAGTCTCAATCTTGAGCCCTGTTGACATTTACAAAAGACAGGTCTCGATACTTATTGACATTTACAAAAGATAAGTATCACCTATTTTGAGCTTGTTGACATTTACAAAAGACAAGTCTCAACCCGAGCCCTGTTGACATTTACAAAAGACAGGTCTCGATACTCGTTGACATTTACAAAAGACGAGTATCACCTATTTGAAGCTTGGTGGCTTCTCAACCAGTTACGTCATTGCGACCTCTGAACTGACAGATAGCCAAGCTTCATCTACCATTGAACTTAGCGGCGTCTCAATTGGTTACGTCATCGCGACCTCTGAACCAGCAGACAGCTAAGTCTCAATCCCGAGCCCTGTTGACATTTACAAAAGACAGGTCTCGATACTCGTTGACATTTACAAAAGACGAGTATCACTCATTGTTGAGCTTGGTGGCTTCTCAACCAGTTATGTCATTGCGACCTCTGAACTGGCAGATAGCCAAGTTTCATCCACCATTGAACTTAGCGGCGTCTCAATTGGTTATGTCATTGCGACCTCTGAACCAGCAGACAGCTAAGTCTCAATCTCGATGCTTGCTGACATTTACAAAAGGCAAGTATCTCCCCTTTTAGCCCCGCAATGGGCTAACCTCGAGACTGGCAACATCTCAATTGGTTATGTCATCGCGACCTCTGAACCAACAGACAGCCATGCCTCATTATCCAAACAAACAAAGACGACAAAAGAAAGAATTTTTATTAAATTCCAAGAGGATGGGATACATGGAGGAGCCTATAGGCGTACATGATAAGATCGGATCCGATCTCCAAGCGAAGCTAGCCTCGTCCTCCTGTCATCAGCAGCCTGGGCCAGCGCCTGTGATCTTAGCTCAGCCTCATCGAAGTCCACCGCCTGAGCCAGACGAGCCTCGACCTCCGCCAAAGTCGCCCTCTGTGACGACTTCTGCTCCGCCAGTTCCTCACTTCGAGCCCTGAGCTGCTTAAGCCGCGCAGACTCTTCATGACGCATCTGTGTAGCCTTGGATAAGAGGAGATTTGCCTTCCGGATCATCTCTTCAGCCCTCTTAACCTTATCTTCAGCATCAAGAAGAGCACTGTTGGAAGCGTCAATTGCACTCCCAACCTCTGCCTCCTCTGTCTCCAAGGACCTCAAGTCAGTGGAGATAGCCTCAGCAGCCTCTTGAGCGGCGAGCTGAGCCTCGCGCCTCTGGGCGACAAGATGTGAGAGCCGTTCATCAGCCAAAGACGCTGCGTCTGAACTATAGAGGCGGCGCCATTCCTCCACGTCCTTCTCAAGGTCGTCTACCAGGAGCTCTAAAGCAGCAGCTTGATGGTACCCCTCAAAGTCCCGGATACACTCAATGCCACGGGAGAGGACCATCTTCAGCTTCGAGAACGGCACAGGCGAGCCCTTCAAGACGAGACCGATAGTCTGCTCCAAGCTGTTATAGAAGCTGTCGACCAGATTACCGATGAAGTCATTCTCAGCTTCATCAACCCTTGAGACAACCTCGGAGCAATCTACTATCCCAGTCGACACCGCCGCAGAAGAAGAAGCGGGAACATCGACAGCAGCAGGGCAAGCCAAAGGCGACCTCGGCGGAGTCCTCAGCGACACCAGCACGCCAGCCACCGCGGAGGTAGGACTGGCAACCACCTCCTGAGCAACAGGCTCAACCACCAGCGTTGGAGAGGTAGGGCTCACAATCACCCTCAATGCCGTATTCGGCAAAACAGTCTGCACCTCACTCGTTGATGTAACTGGAAGTGAGGATACCTCCGGGACTGCCGCCCCTTCAACCTCAGGACCTTCCGCTGATTTGGGTTGATAAGAAGGCAGGTCGCCATACAGCGCATCCAACACAGCAGCGTCTGCCCCGGTCGAAGCGCTCATATCACCCCTTGACCCTTCAGGGAAACCCGCCGCTTCTTTCGAAGCTAATGCACTTGGGGACGAATACCTGCAACAAAACCAAGGTCAAAAAGGAGACGCAGCAAACAGGCGAGGACCAAGAGATCTTAGTCTTACCGAAGGCCGATGTCACCTCGTCAGCCGTATCAGAATCCAGGGGTCCCATCGGAAAGTTCTTACCAGACTCAACGCGGATAGCCGGCCCGCTCGCCGATTCCTCCGCAGACCACCCGACAGAGCTGGAGGCCATAGGACTTCCTTTAGAAGTCCCAGCGCCCGACGGGCCAATGCCGGCCGCATCACCTCTAGACTCCTCTGAGCGAGCAAAGGAACCAGCTGCAGCTCCATAAGCAAATAGAGGATCATACTGGTCCCCTTGCTCCCCATGCTCCTCAGCTCCTGCAACAAAAAGCAAATGATGAGTTATTTAAAGTGCGCTGAAGGCATATTATATGGAGGCCAATCTTACCAGTAGTCGGTTCAGCAACCGACGGCTCAGCCACTAATGGAGCGGCAGAAGGAGGCGCAGCAGAAGGCTCACCCTCTACCACGATGGTAGGAGTCTGGCGACGGGGCCTCTTCGCCGACGACTTCCTAGGGGATCCACTCCCACGCTTCCTTTTGAAGTGGACATCAGAGTCCTCTTCCTCCACTTCCTCCACATGTTGTGAGGGAGCTGTCCCCACTACACCAGATCCGGCTTCACGAGTATCAGCTTCATGGGCATCAACCCTCATCCCCGCCTCGAAGCAAGGGCTTCCCGCATCAGAAACCCCGCTGTCATCTACAGCGATGAACTCCTCTATGCCAGGAACACGGACTCGTTTGCCCTCCATCTTATCGGAAGCCTTCTGCCTCATCCGATGAGAAATTAACCTCACACCCGAACGGTTGACATTAAACCTAGCAGGTGTAGAGTTCGAAGCCGCATACCATTGGCAGAAACACAGGGTCGTCCAAAGGCCGGGATCCCTCAGCGGCGTGCGCAGCCACGCTCCAGTCTCATCCGCGGTAAAAAACCGCCAAGCACGAGCCCCATCAATGAGGCTCCCCATGAAAGCCAGGTCCGGATTGGGGTTCCCCACGTACAACTGGTCATACCCAAATTGGCGGGCAAACCGGCTCGGGACGTAGGGCTCCAGGTAGCAGGTATCCCCACTCCTGTACAGCAAATGCGAGGGCCGGATACAGACCAGCCACTCGAAAACACCCCGACTCATGGGAGACCGACCTGATTCCACATCACGGAATTCCTCGTTGTATCCTGCACCCCGCAGGCGAGGAAAACAACGGAACAGGCTATAAGCGTCATAACGACGCACTAACTTACGGGCCTCAGCCACATAAGTTTTCTGTCACGAACGGCCTTCAAAGCGACGGAGAAGCGCCGTTTGAACACCCTGCGGAGGGTCTTCCCCAGCTCCAATCAAACTGGGACAGTGCAAGGCGAACCACGCCATCAAGTAGGTGTACGGTAAACCTACCCTAGGATTGGGTCCGTCACAAGGCAGGACGGCACCCTTCCCTCGCCTTGACGCCATTGGCCTGCAGAAAGCCTCCGTCAGTGCACGAAGGCCTCTCTGAATACAACACACCATGGCCGGGAGAAGACCCAGACGGTGGCCATGAACCAAGCGGACGGCAGGCAGCAGCACAGTCGGGTGGACGTTGTCACCCGAAGAAGAAGGCACGACACACTTCTTTAATCAGATGGTTAAGAAGCCGGCTAGCAACGCCTTGCGAGACATAGGCCGACGGGCCTGATGGTGAAAGCTCCGAAGAACATCACCCTTCCCAAGAGGACCATCATCTTCTGCCACGACGATGTCCTTTTCAGCATGCACCTCCATCCTTGCCAAGATGTCTTCTTCAGCAACTCCGCAATGAGCTGCCTCAGGTGCATTAGCCATATCTGGGAACAAGTAGTTCCCCAGCTCTTCAAGCTCTTCGAGCTACCCTTGCCACCAGTATGGATGCTGGAGCAAATGTGCAAATGGCACATCAGTTCCCGATATGTCTCGAGCAGAGCAGGCTCCTGCTTCTCCAGAATAGCCAGCTCCGCCTCACAGGGAAAGTACTCTTCGTATGGAAGAGACCCGAAGGGCAAAGCAGAGATCTCCCGTATCTCATGTAGGGCCATGCCCAACTCACCAACTGGGGTGAAGAAAGTCCCCGAGGCCGGGCAATACAACTCAAGGATGGCGTAGAAGCACGCCACCTTCATCTCAATGCCGTAGCAGGTCGCCCTGACGGCCTCATGGAGGTTTAACCTCTCTAAGTCCCCCTCAAAGTGGGTGAGGATATAGTTGGTCAACTCCGCCCACCATGATCTAGGAGGGTGGACCCAACCGGGAGTCCTGAAATCGGTGGCGGGGTAGTTCCCGTCAACTTCGCAGAACTGAGTGCCAAAGGTTGGCGCCGCAGCTGGGTTCTCTCCTACTGGAAGGTCCCGCGATACCTTCCCAGGGTATAGCCCCATTATGCTACGAGGAGGGCCAGCCCTCGAATAGCCGGACTGGAATGTCAACCTCCCGACACTTACAGACTCGGCGTTTAGGCTCACGCCCCACGCCATCTTCCGAGCCTGAGTCGCGCTCGCGAAGGAAGACAAAGCAAAATGCCGCTTAGAGGACGGGAGATAGAATCTCTCGCCGTCCAATTGGAAGATCCACTGGCCTTCACCGGCCTGCAGCTGGCGATCGGGATCAGGTGCAGCATCCCCGAACATGAAGTCAGGCTTTCTGTAAGCCTGACGGTCGATATCTTCAAGCGGAGCCGTAGTCAAGATGCTCTGCATGGCCTGCGGATGACCCTCCTGGATGAGCGTATCCCGTACAAGAGAGCTCGGCTCACTGAACAATGAAGCCTGCCCATAGAACTGCAAGCTGATGCTTCCGCCTGCTCGACTGGCTACACCGAACAGACTGTTCTGGAGGCGGAGGCGTAATGTACTGTAAAAACAGAAATGAGCTATGATTAGTCCATCAATCAAGTGGATGCGAAAGCATAAAAATTCACTAAGGCATAGCCTCGCCCAGCAAGAAGGGCCTGCAAGGCGGTAGCTTTGAAAAAGCTTCACTTCATGGATAAAACGGCATCTTTGCAGAAAATATCCAAAGCGCCAGCTTCGCTTAAAGCAGGAAGTAACATAGCCCTAAGGGCTGACGTCATCAAAGGGGCATTATGGTCAAAAGTCATCATGACTGAGAGGACTTATTCAAGTCCTTCTCCTCAAAAAGTACGGAGATGGCCCAAGTTATGGCTTCGTGCGAAAGCCCAAAGAAGAACTGTTCAGTTCTTACTTCCCTGGTGCAAGCAAAATAGGGAAGTTGAAGGGAAACGAGTTCCCTGATAAGGACAGATCATATTTGATCGTCCTAATAGCCGAGTATCGGCTCCAAAAGATGGAGACCACTCTCTAATCAGACAGGAAAATTCCTTACCGGTGATCGGTCGCTCGATGACCGGAGGAGGAGCGCCCTCCGCCGCAGAAGTCGCCACTTCTTTCCCTGCTCGTCTTTTGGGCGCCATCAAAGAAATGTAAGGGTTCTCAAAGAACTCTGAAGCAAAGAAGGAAGAAGAAGGAGAGGAAGAGATAGAAATTTCTCTGAAAAAGGAGATCTTTTCCTGCTCAGCCCGATCGGGCTTTTATAGGCCAATCAGCGCCTGAAATGAGGCCTCGAAAAGGGCGTATGCCGCCGTTTCGAATTAATTCGAGACGCCGCCCAAAGCGCCTTCCCGAGAAGCGCTGCTTCGATTCCGCTAAGGGTTAACTTCGCCCTGGCTTAAAGTGCGGACTTCGCACAATCCTTCAAGGGCTTCGCTGAAAGGCCTACCTTAGCCCTCTAAAAAGCGTGCTGCTCGCACTGACATGCCAGTGTCGCGAAGATCATTCGAAGAAAGGACTATGTCCTTAGCTCCGCACACAGTTTAGCCCAGCAATGGCCAAACTCTCAGTGAAAGCAAGCAAAAATCAGATGATCAGACGATGAACTTTCATTGATTCAAAAGCAAGGGTACATTGATATTACATCAAAGTTGTGTTTCATACAAACACATTCAGATGCCCAACAAGATCATTTGAGGCATACAAGCGGTTTTATCTGCTCCCAGGCCAGACCAACAGGACAGGAAGGGCCTTCCTCCTGCATAAGGCTGTAATCAGTGGTGCCACAAGGACACGGTCATTTTTCTCCACAAAATGGCAGGTCTTGCCAGGCCATTTTTGTTGAAGCCTGACAATAAAGCTTATCGCCGCCAACACGTCAGATCACCTATAATGGGAACTAGTTTTGATGCCACGGATCTGACGGGTGTGAGGCCCGCTCCCCTGAAGTGGATCGTCCCCGACAAAGGCCACCAAAGTTGAAAGTCGGCAACGATGTCAGTGATCTCACTGATCACCTCCGACGAAGCGGCGGCCAGCCTCACCTCAGAACGAATCATCTCGGATAAGAGGCTGCCAACAGCCCCTGGGACGCGCATTCGCTGCCCCGAATTGTTCCTCCTGCTTAAAAGTAAAGCTTCAACCGGGGAAGCATAAGGCAATTTTATGGCTTCTTCCATCAAGTCACCAGACTGACAAGCATAGCTCACTGCAAGGCAAATTGGAGCAGGTTAGCAGTCAAGCACAAAAAGAGCTGCAAAAAACTAAGTCAGATTCTTCGGCGGCAAAGTAATCCGACTTCAGTCAAAGCAGAGGATAAGCCTCGCCTGCACGGCAACCATGGGCTGGTTCAGCAAACACCAAGTCCTAGCCTCGCCTATACGGCAAAGTCAGACTGATCTTGTGAAGAACAGTCTCAACCTCACCAATATGGCAAGACCGGCTCAACTATTGAAGAAGCCAAGTCCCAAGTCCTGCCTGCGCAACGGACTTAACAAGCAACGATCTTTCACTGATCAAGCCAAGATGATAGCTTCACAGAAAGCTATGATGAGATCCTTCTCTGCAGCAGCCAATTGCAAGATGAAGAATAAGGAAGCTAATCCCTGAAGCGAGCTGCCAAAGCTAAATCAAGGGAGATGAGTTCCCTAAAAGCAGTGAAGTCTTTGAATGATCAAGACTTACTGGCCCTTGGCCGGTTAGACAACCAGAGTGGGCCTTCCCACTAATTCAGAGATCTGAATATCTCTCACAACCAAGAGAAGAGAAGAAAGGCAAGGCATTTCTCTTCAGAGGACCTCAAGTGTCCTATTTATAGGCCCATGGCCTGAGTGCGATCACCTCAAGCGTGGAAGCACGAGCGCATTCAAGGCATTTACTGCGCCTTGATGGAAGGGACGGTTTTCCCTTGGAACCATGCAAAGGGAGAAAACGTCTCCCTCATGAAAGGCACTTATGGCGCCTTGAATAAAGGGAATATCCTCCCTTGGAAACGTGCAAATCGGAGAACATCTCCCTAGATTGGCGCGAAAGAAGGAATGATCCTCCCCGTAACCGCCCCACGGCCGTTGGCTTTGAAAAGGCAACAGGAGTTCCAAAGCGAACTTATTTCTTGAAAGCCCAGATACTGAGCTACCCCGACGCGAAGCTACTCGCGAACCAGTGCAATTCTTCGGCGAATTCATCCCAAAGCAGGATTGAAGGCGAAGCTGAACTCAACCATCATGGCGACGTTCATACTCCACATACCATCACAGTAGTTCAAAGTGTTTCAAAGTCTGAGCTATTGCAGACTCTCGAAAACTTTGAAGGGGGTCTTGTTGACACTTAAAAAAGACAAGATTCTCATTGGTCCGAACGATGTCTAAACTTGTTGACATTTACAAAAGACAAGGGACAGACGAGCTGAAGACCAGTTTTCAACCACCTCCAAGGGACAAGGGAGCGGTTTGGACTCCACTGATCCAGCAAGCAGAACAGTGAACCCGGATTGTTTCTAAACAGACCTCAGCAGGTCTAAAATGCTAGCATTTAGCATTACATTAGCCCAAGGAGATAGCCTCGTTTGAGAGGCTAGCATCATCCAGAGCATCGCCAGGAAGCTAACTGATAGCTTCGCCGAAAACCCTCTTTTCGGACTTCGCTAGGAATTGCCTCTAGCTCCGCTATGAGCTTCAAAGCGGGCAGCTCCGCTATCAGCCTGCTATGGTCAACCTTTGACCAATCAAAATCTCCTGATGAGATCGGATTCAATCTAATCAAATCCAATCAGGATTCAAATATGACAGGTGATTGCCGCAATCTCTTGACTCTCTTGAAACGAGTAAGAGGATCAGGGAGAATCTCCTAACAATATGGAAAGGATCAAAACAGATCAACCGACTTGCCATTTTCTAGCTCCGCAGAAGCTATCCTAGCCTCACAGTAGGGCTACTTTCCAGATTCAAACAGATTCGGTTCAATCTGTTTCCATATCTTCAAAAGGGACGATTATACCCTTGCTCTCCCTATAAATAGCCCGTCAGGGGCACAAAGGAGAGAGATCGATCAATCGAGAGAAATCAACAGAGAAGGAGAGATCGATCAACGGAGAGGCATCAGGAGAGAGAAGACTCCACAAGCAGAGACTTCTTCATAACGCACCGTGCGCTCCCTAATTCAGAGACCTTTCAAGAGAAATACTTCTCTTTTCAGGGTGGTGATACCCTAGCAACCTCTTTTCTTCAAGGAATCTCCGGAACCAGGCGAGAAGGAATTCCTCACAGAAGGCGGTTTTGAGAAGTAGCAAGAGGGTTCTACCAATCCTCTATTCTCTGATTCCCGGAACCAGGCGAGAAGGGAATCTCATCGCTCGCATCGTCAAAGGGACAAAGTGGTCGCGCGCTGACCAGACTCCTATCGGCACATTTTCCCAGAATCTCTGAGGAGATCTACTTGTAATCTTTTGAGAATACTTGTAATTTAGCTCCTCAAACCTTTTTTGTAAGTTTTCCCCTTTGCAAACATAATGGAAAACAGCATAATGTCAAAAACATAGATATTTCACCATGTTTGTGTAGTGGATCATATCCATACACTATATGCTTTCAAAGTTGTTTAAATATCTTGTTTTTGTATTTGGTAAAGTTTTGAAAAAATAAGTTTTGAAAAATCAAGTTTGGAAAAATACTGTTTTTCATTTGAGCCAATTTTTTCATATTACAAAAATAGTCCAAATCATTTATAACATGCCTTGATTTTGTGCAAGCATATTTGGTTATCAAAGTATATTGGTAAAAACTATTTTTGTAGATTTTTCAGTATTTTATGGGATTTTATTTCAATCAAAAAGACCAAGTTTTAAATTCCTGAATTTCTGTTTCCAGGCTTCAGCGGTCGACCGACGGTCGACCGAGTTCTGAAGTCGGTCGACTGGACGGTCGACTGACGTGTACAGACGTGCACGCCTAGTTCTGGCAGGTGGCCGGTCGACCGACCCGGTCGACCGGACAGAGAGACTTGCTCTCTGTATCCTGGCCTCGGTCGACCGACCGGTTGACCATGGCACAACGGTCTGAAATATGACCGTTGGCCGGTCCACCGGGCGGTCGACCGACAGTTCTGTCAGGCCTCCAACGGCTAGTTTTTGGAGCCCTATAAATTGGGTCATTTGGGGGCTGTTTTCTACATGATTTTCAAGTGGATTTTTCACCAGTTTTCCCAACTCTTTTAAGAGGTTTTCTCCACTTGTTATAGAGCAAATATTCCAATCAAAAGGAGAGTTTTATCAAGAGTGTTTAAAAAGAGATTTCTTGAGTTTTCCTCCACCATTCTCATCCTTATTTTTCTCATACAAACACTTGAGCTATCCATTACTATATCTACCTATAGGGTTTTGTTGTGAGAGTGTTTATTGGTGATCAAAGTGTTTAGATCACCAAGAGATCTTTTCTTGTTTCTTTGAGGAGGCGGACGAGTGCGTTCGCGATTGTTTAGAGTTCGTGTGTGAACTCTTTGTTTGAGGTGTGACCTCGGCGAGCTTGTGGGACTTGCGGTGTGTACGGGACTAGGGAGTCCGAGGGCTTGTAGGTGTTGCGGCACTGAGCAGTGATCCATTGGGATCGAGCATAGTGGAAATCCTTCGTGTGTCGAAGGCGGGGATGTAGAGCAAGTGTGCTCGAACCTCGAAACAAATCCCTTGTGTTTGCGATTGCTCACTCTCTCTTTCTTTGTCTCTTGTTTCTATCTTGCATGCTATTACTTGTCTTATCTTTACATGCTTGATATACATTGTGTGCTTAATTGATATACATGCTTGGGTTTGTTTGCTAACACTTGTATTCAACCAAGAGAGCCAACGCGACACCTTAACCCTTATCTAGGGGAATCTAGTGGAGTTTGTCCAGAGCCTTCACGGGGAATTCGGCAACACTCTTGTATTATACGTGGTGTTTAGTTTAAATAGTTTGTTTAGGTCATAATAGTTTTTACTTCCGCATTATTTGGCATTGAGTGACCATTAGATTAGCCATCACCTATTCACCCCCCTCTAGGTGTCCTACAAGTTCTTGTTGCTCCTTTTCTCGGACTTACGGATGTCCTCTTCAATCCGAAGCTTTACAATGAGATCCTCCAACTTCAGCTCCTTACGCTTGTGTTTCAGGTAGTTCTTGATATCTCTCAACGTAGGTGAGAGTTTCTCCATGATAGTAGCAACTTAAAAAGTTTCAAATAAAATCATACTTTCAGCCTCTATCTCGTGCAAGATAAGTTGAAATTCTTAAACTTGACTGATCATAGTCTTGCTATCCACCATTTTGTACTCTAGAAATCGTTCCATGATGAATTTTCTGGTACCGACATTTTCAGTCATGTACTTCTTATCAAGACTTACCCATAACTTCTTTGCCATTGTGATTGGACTGTAGACATTATAAAGAGAGTCATCCAGTCCATTTAGGATATAGTTTCGACAAAGGAAGTCACCTTGCGTCCATGCATCAACTGCAAGGGCTGAGTCCTGATCAGTTCCAGGTTCCGTTGGATCTTCTTGCAAGAATTCGGCTAAATGCAGAGTGGTCAACTAGAAGAGCATCTTCTGTTGCCACCTCTTGAATTCAGTGCCATCAAATTTTTCTGACTTCTCTGACTTCGGGTTAGGAAGTGGAGCATGCACTAATGTCTGAATTTGCATGTTTGGTGCCTTACTGGTACTGTCTTGATTAGTCTCAGACATCTTCTGTAATTTAAACAGAACAGAAGTAAGCAACTTTAAGAACAATAATTGTATTAAGATTGTTAGAACTAGGAATCGATCTGACACTAATCAATATCATTGATCTAATTGGCCAGGTCGGTGAATATTAGGAGAGAGGTTTTTCGTTCAGTAGAACGTTTCTCGTTCATTAGAACGTTTCTTAATTACAGAACCACCTTTTAATTACCTTCCTTGGTTAAATACCAATTAGACTAGTATTAGTTAGTCTCATAAAGAACATTAGTTAACTTATACAGCAATTGGAGTGAGGTACGCATGTAGCGAATCTTTATATTTTTAGAATCACGAAAAGTAATCACGCAAATCCGTTCGTCTGAGCAGTTGCAACAATTTTGTCTGAACTGTTGCAATTGTTCGTTCCACCAAATAGGAACCGCTGCAGTGGTTCCTTCCAACTGTTGGAGCGCAACGGGCGGGTAGTTGCACACCAAACCTGTGTGGATCTCACACACCCACAGGCGGGCGGGCGGTGGCGCGCGCATGGTTTCCCCCAATCACACACGAAAACTCTAAGTACCCAAAGGTCACGCCCTTTGTTCCCATTTTTCTCTATTTATACACTTCAATTGTCCATCCCATATCCAATGTGGGATTAAATGTTTTTAGCTACCTTTAATCCCTTTTAGCTTTTAAATTAGGCAAACTTTGAACTTGAAAATCTCATTCATTCTAAACTTGAATTAAACATGTAAATATACCACGTTCATCCCCAATGGAAGAAAAACACACTCCAACTATTATCCGGTTAATTTTATCAACGGATCATGCCTTAATTCAGCTCAAAGATTCATGATTTAATTCTTCGTTTTCCCAACACTATATAGGGTTTAGGGTTTTGAGATTTTGTTTATAGAATTTTTGTTGGAAGAGATGGGCACCATGAGAAATCTCTGCTCATGAAATTAATAATTATCTTTCTTTTGTGTCGACTGCTCTCTACCCTTCAATTTCACCCAAACTCTCTCATCATTACTATTCCAACTGTCAGGGCTTTTAGGCTTTGTCCTTGACTATGTATTTTAGTTTATTTTTAGGGTACTTAAACTGAATCACTTAGTTTTTGTAAGACTCCTTGGGATGATGTTTCGCGGACATCACATGTTAAGGAACTTCTTTTTATGTTGTGTTCGGTTTGAAACTAAAGTTAAGAGTATCGAAGCTGGAAAGAATTTTATGTGTAATTAATGTAATAGTTTATTATCTTATCTTCTGTGTATGTTAATAATTCTGATGCTTTTGTTTTCATATATTAAGTGAAGAAGCTAACAATATAATTCTTATTTTCTTGTATTTTAATTAGTAGTTGTATCCTTGTGATGTCATATTCCAATTGGTTGTATCCCTATTTCTTAATTGCATTGTATCGCCATGCTCATACCCGTGCAATCTAGAAGACTTGGTCTTAAAACTTTTACCAATGCTTATAAGAGCATTGTGTTCCCTCACAATTCCCAGGAACACATTGGTTAACTGTTGATAATGTTTATGAAGACGTATCATATCTCAGTTTAAATGCTCTTGAGCCTTGTGACAAAAGATCACAACCTCACTTGAAGATCCTACATGACCTTCTGGGAAACCTCGTTGTTTCTGCACTGCCAGTGATACTCAAAGATGAGTGTTTGCTTTCTTAGTGCATGTAAGTCCTCTACGTGGTGTCTGTGGTGCAACTTCAACCATGTACCCGTAAGCAGTGAACAAAACAAAGGTGGAAAACAATCAACTGCAAAATAACAGTGTTTAAATTGTCCAAGGTATTGTCGTGCGTTGTGACGCAGAATCATTAAATATAGACCAGAAAACTCATTGTAGAAACTAAAACAGATGATGCCACAAAGATCTAAAAGTTTTATAACTAAATTAGATTCCAATAATGATAGATCACAAGAAATGGAGGAGTAATTTGCCGGACAGAAATGAAGGATGGATTAGCTAAAATATCATTTGAAGAATAATGAAAGGGCTTTCATGTAAACTCAAAAACTGATCCAAGTGGAAACTAAATCAAAATCCTTGAAAAAAAAATACAAACTAAAAGTATACAAAAAGGTAATGGTTACATGTTTCAACTTACATTTTAACTTTTCAATGATGAATAATGTCATCGGATAAAAAAATAAATAAATAAATAAAAAGGGAATTAGAAAAGAGGAGAAGAATAGTCCTGAGAACAAACTATTAAGATCAACATGTTATAGAAAGTACACTGGTTATAGAGGTACCATTATTCAATTTCAACTATAGGGGTGTCATTGTGTTATCTCTGCGGACTGCAGCTGTTATGTTATGCATGATCCCTTCTGAATCAAGTTCTTCATCGGCTTATGCATTTGTATCTTTGCTTATTTGAATCTCATTCTGATTCATTCCATGCGAAACTATTGAACAGTGCTTTAGTATGTTCAACAAATCTAAATGTTTACTATATGGAAAAAGCTTTTTCATGGGGCCCTATTTGTGTATATGACACAAATTTTGTTTGAACACTTCTTACCTTTAGTCTCTTCATGCTCCCTGGACCACTTTGTTATTCCCTGTGTTATTTTATAGACACTATCCAAATCACAGTTCCATTGGCACTATGATGGATTATTGAATTGTTTTGTCACGTGCGTTGATGCATGACTTCATGCTATTACATACATGAATCTAAGACAAATGTCCTTCAATAGTTCTATCAGTGCAATTGTCATCAGAGAAGAGTACGGTTGTGCCCTTGTTGCATGTTGACTGCTTAGACACACTTAGTTTGCAAATTTTTTTTATTTTTGAGGAAATTAGTTTGCTAATGGTAGCATTACAAGTTGCACTCAAGCGAAACTGATATATTGTAAACCATCTGTTTTACTTCATACTAATTAGGTTGTCTCATCATCATGTCACCCCAACGAGGAACGCTAAAAGGCTTTCCAATTCAGTTTTGAATTTTCCAAACAGTTGCCAAGTGGCTTTCCAATTCAGTTTTGAATTTTCCAAACAGTTGCCAAGTGCTTTTCATGTTTGATCTATGTAATTACAGATGGTTATTTTGCAGGAGCGTAACAATACTCTAAACTATTTAATTCTATTCTTTTCAGAGATTTTCAACATTTCTTGGTGCACAGTTGAGTCTAATCCTGGTGAATTTGTCTGTATTCAATCTTTTGATACCTACTATGCTTTCCTATTTCATAAGTTTGAATTACTATGGTATACCATTCTTCACTCTATGCTTCTTCTTTGTAATCAACAGTACATGACAACAGAATGCGTTTTTGAGCTTGAAACTTCTATAAAATTCTGCCTGCAGTTGCTTATTGCTGGAGCTTAGAAGATGTTGGCATATTGTAAACAGGGGCATGCTCCACTTTATATTTACTTTTTGAAGCATCATTACGTGAGAACCAGATACTTCTCTATTGACATCACATGTAAGATATAGGATTCAGTTATGCGGCATGCTCTCCTGGATCTACACATGCCGTATATGGAAAAGCATCCATTTACTGATCCCTGAAGATGCTAGAGTATGGTATGTTAAGAATGTGTTTGTGAATGGCAGTAGTGATTGACTTCTCTGCTTTTGATCTTCTCAAATTAGCACCTATGTCCTGCATTTCTGATTTCTTGGGCTATCAGCATGCAGTGCCTTTGTCCCAAGTCTAGCTGTGATTGACGCCGTTCTTAGTTTGGCCTGTGGTAAGAGAAAGTGGGAGAAAAGCAGCCCACAGAGTTTAGTCTTTAGTGGCAAACAACTCTGAGGGTTTTTGAGAAATAAAATTAGTAGAAACAGCAAAAGGAAAACAAAAATAAAATTTAAGAAATTTCATAACTAATAATAAAAAAAAGAATTTAACTCTAAATCTTAATTAGCAATAAGCATCAACATAAGAAGATGATACATATAATGTCAACACCTTCTAAATCTTGAACTGGGGCTAGATCGTCACAAAGTGCACATGGTGAAAGAATGGGGCTGGGAGGGCTTTTTACAACAATTGGCCTGGATAGGATTGTGTTAGCAAGGTTGTGCTATGACACATTCTTGAGATACAACTGTACCAGTCGTAGGAATTCATCTTATTGGATGATCCACAAAGCATTCTGCTGCCTGTAGCCATCCTTGCGAGGAATTTGTTAACAAGACAAGAATTCACAGGTTTGACATTTGCTTGGCTGCTGGCAAGGATAATGTTTCTCCTTTCGTGGAGCTTCCACCTTATCATTGTGCTCCATGGCTAACCCACCTAGATGCCAAAAGGGTTTTCATAATAATGATTTGGATGAGTATGATAATTATATTGAAATGTTTATATTGAATGGCCTATTGGGAGATGAGTCTGTTATCACACTACACGCGGTCATAGAGCTTTAGATTTGCATGGAATGTGGTGCACTCTATGCATGTACATCCTCGTGAACGTGGCTTTTACCTTGGGAAGATGCTCAAGTATGTCGATCATTCTTCTAATTTACTGTATCACATTGTTGAGTCCTGGCTTGAATGACATTCAGAAGTGTTAGCATATGCTTCTCATTCAAATCAAAAGATGAGCCATTCAAATGGCAAATCCTTTCCTTTCATCTTGATCTACAGCCTTTAGAGTGGCTAAAATCCAAAAAAAGAATAATTTTGAGTCTTC
Source organism: Agave tequilana (assembly GCA_038442645.1). Classification (NCBI taxonomy): domain Eukaryota; kingdom Viridiplantae; phylum Streptophyta; class Magnoliopsida; order Asparagales; family Asparagaceae; genus Agave; species Agave tequilana. The sequence continues at coordinate 25,148 of JAVJIF010011273.1, forward strand.
TTGCCTGTGAATCAAATGACAGTAAAATGGACAGGTTAAAGTAGCAAGTTGTTAGATCCTTCTTTAGCCGCCTTGTGCCACTTGATGCATGTGCAATGAGAAAGTCAAAATCATTCAATTTGGTTATGAACAGAAAGGAATGCAAATTGAGGGGCCAGCACCATAAAACATTGATATGGGTATCAGCACCAGAAAAGTTGATAATTTCCGGATGATATTACGTGTGTATCTTGGTAGAAGTGATTGAATAATTATGTACATGAATATTAACTTTTTGTTATATACATTAAAAGATCTGCCGTAGTTAAATAAAGAGTCTTACATTCTCTTACCTTGTTCATTCATCCTATACTTACATTTATTAGCTGTTAATGCATCCGAATATATATCTTGTAACTAATCTATTTGGTTAAACATTATAGGGGTTTTTGAACTTATGCAACATATGCAAGTAAAAGGTATTCAAGTAAGTTTTTTTTCCCTCCTTTTATCTATTTCTTATATTTCATATTACTATCTCTTGCCGACCTTTAGCATCTTCTGTTTTCTCCTTTTGGATTTATCGCTTTATTAACATTGAGAATTGATCAGTGAGAACAGCTCCAAACTCCTAAACCTTGTCTGCATTTTGCACACTCATCACTGTGACAGTAAAACAAAATTTCAGTCATGTTTCCATTGATGATTGTGACTTCTTTTATGGGTTCAGAAGAAGGCTCTTGGTTTACTATGTATTTATAATTGCTTTATGGGCTTTTGTCTTTATGTTGTTGCTTAACCATACTATCATCAATGATGCTGCCAGGAGGAAAAAAAAAACTTGGCTTAATGAATTTTCGCGATCTGATCATAAACCATGATTTGATAAATAAAACTGTTTTTCGCATTATGGCAGTACAGTAGATGGTTGCAACTTCTTTTATTTACTGATGCAGAAAAGGTGCTTGTTTTTGCACAATTGCTTAGATTAGAGGCTTCTAACTGTATATTGTTGCTTAAACATAGTGTCATTGGGGACAGAGTTGAATATTTTTGTTGCGCTCGTATGTGGTTTCTTTCCCTTTCAATTTTTTTGACTTTTGGGGGTTTGGCTGTTCGGCCGCCAGGTGGGGGGTAAGAGGAGGATAAAAGGTCGGTACTAAATTTAACAAATACATGAGGGTAGAAACTTGGTTTAATAAATTTTCAAGACCTGCACGTAATCATTAGAAGCACCCATTATTTGATAAATACAGTTGGTTGGCAACTCGCAAAAGCTGCTCGTTTTGTGTCTGCATGTAATCATTACGCATTTTAAATGATATACACCAACTTTAACCGAGTGGACCGTCAAAATGGATTCTCTGTAGTAGAAAGAGAGCCTTGGCTGCTGCCAAAAAGAGTTGAAAGCTAATTTTTTCCATTTAAACTCAATGTTTAGTCATTTTGTAGATTGTTTAAAAATTATTGACAGCAAGTCATTAGAAAGTAGAGTATATACTTCAGACGCAAGGCTAATCATAACCACTTGCGCAATGGCGAAGATGTAGAGCTCGAAGTCTGCATCTTAACATTACTGTAATGGCCAAGACGCAAAGCTTGAAAATCACGTCTTAACATCACCGCAATGGCCAAGACGCAGAGTTTGAAGCCCGCGTCTCAGCCATCTATGCAATACCAAGACGCAGAATTTGAAGCGCGTTTATTGGAGTTCGAAGTTCGCGTCTAGCAAGTCGACATCCAACAACACTATAATATAATGCCAAAACGCGAGGCTCGAAGCTCGCATTTCAATTGCAAAGAAGCCCTATGTCTCGGTTATAACTGTCCTCATTACTGGGTCAATTACTGCCCATGTAATGAGGGGAGTTAACCCTATTATAGAGAGTTTTTAGGGGACAGTTTTACCCCTGAAACCCCCATAAATAGCTTAGTTGGCTATTGAGAAGGTGTGAATTGAGTTAGTTAGAAGAAAAGATCGAATTGGATAGGTTTGATCAGACTCTTCAGATGAGGAACATAAAAAAGTTCATCTCTTCTGTTAACTTACTGAGTTCAAGTTTTTACCGCAAGTCTCTTTGAGATTTCATTAAACAGGAGTTGTATTACCTGCCCATAATCCGGAAAGAAGATTCTCAAAAGACACTGACGTTCACCCGGTTAACGAAAAATAAGATTCACTTTTCACGGCTACATCAAGAACCCAGCATTAAACAAAGAGAAGATTTGAGCCTGAATATCTTCTCTCTCTTGTAATCAGAATTGTTTGAGATTATTGTTGTTTTTCATTTAATTCAAGAAAATTTAACGACTCGTATTCACATCTCAAATTATTTCTCCCAAAGCAAATAAGAGATGGCGACTCCGCTGAGAACTACTTTCTCTATTGATGAGCAAATTGTGGCGTAAGGTAGCTCACTTTCGTGGGAAGAACAGTCGAATCGCTTTTCGTGGAATTCGATCAGGCAAAGTATGAAGATTTCCTCTCTTCCGGCTCCAAAACCCTAGGGCACGGCAGTACCGCAAGGTCTCTTCGGAGATCCGCTCTCGGGTCCCTTCGAAAACTTCTCCGAACATGGCCTATACAGAGAGCATCATTGCTGGCCGTGCCACACGTAAGGCCTACGTCAACGTCTTTTACGAGACCCGCGAGGTCAACGTTGTTGACGGTCAACCCGGTCACGCCCGTCCTCTTCCTTAGCTCCAGGTTACGGGGGTTTACAACAACCCATTCGGCGTAATCGGAATACCGAACGTCGACAGAGGCGACGCGCACGTCGACAACAGACTCAAGAAGCTGGAACAACTATCTGTCCAACAAATACAAAACACAAGGCTCATGTCTGTGTCCCTTCTGAGCTGCACAGGGCGCGCGAAGTCTGCGTTTGGAGACCATAACGCGAAGCTCAAGAAGTTTGCGTTGTCGAGGCCTTACCTCTTAAACGCGATGTTCACCGACGCGAGGTCCGTGTCTCTTCTCAAAAACACAAGACCCACGTCTCTACCACAGAATGTGAGACTAACAAAGTCCGCGTTTCCCAAAAGTCGCTGGCCGAACGCGACAATCAGTAACGCGAGGTGCACGAGACCCGCGTTTCAAAGCCAAAACGCAAGAGCCGTGTCCTTTCTGCAGAATGTGAGCTCCGCGTCTCTGAACCCTGTGTTTCAGATCTGCAACGCAAGCTTAGCTTTCAAAAGCTGGAAAGCCCTCAAAAAATCGAGGCTAGTCTTTTTGATTCCCATCCGACGGATTTAAGGGATTATCTGACAAAGAAGAGGAGTGCCCATCAAATCGCTCCATCATGTTGTTGTGAATGACTCATCACAGCAATACTCTCTGAATATCACTGCAGCTCACATGTAAGCAAGCAATCGGTATTCAGACAATTAACGTCAACCTCCCGATCAACCAAAGGACGTCGTTTCCGCACAAAGAGATCCTTCTCTGATACGTGTTGGCCCGAAGGCCCATCACTCTAGTTTTGATGATGATCAACTCATGTAGTTATAGTACTAATGATCTTGTGTTTAATTAGTGACAGATTTATGATCAAGATCTTAGTAGGTGCATAGCTTCAACAAAGGATTTAAAGTCAAGTTTTGGAGCTAGCACGGTTTGATCCAAGAGCCATTGGATCGTGTTTGGACCAAGTCGAGAAGATGAGAAGGCTTCAAGTGAAGACTTCAAGAAGATGAAGACTTGAGTCTAGGTTTGTTTTTAGAAGATTTTATTTTTTAGATAAAATGTAAAGGATAGAGTAGTTGGTGGATTGCTCAAGTACATATACACAAACACTCTTGATTTAGAATGTTTTCATAAAAGAGTTTTCCTTTAGAAAAACATGATTTTGGATAAAGACTATAGAAATCAAGTTTAGAGCTTAATGTCAAAAACATAGATATTTCACCATGTTTGTGTAGTGGATCATATCCATACACTCTATGCTTTAAAAGTTGTTTAAATATCTTGTTTTTGTATTTGGAGATGTTTTGGAAAAACATAGTTTGGAAAAATCAAGTTTTGGAAAATACCGTTTTTATTTTGAGCCAAAATTTCCAAGTTACAAAAATAGTTCAAATTGTTTGTAACATGTCTTGATTTTGTGCAAGCATGTTTGTTTATCAAAGTATTTTGGTAAAACTATTTTTTTAGATTTTTATATATTTTATGGGATTTTATTTCAATCAAAAAGACCAAGTTTTTAATCCCTTAACAGTTTTCTGATCTGGCAATAGCCGGTCGACTGACCCGGTCGACCGACGTGCACAGACGTGCACGCCAGTTCTGCAGGATGGCCGGCCGACCTACCCGGTCGACCGTCCAGAGAGCTCTGCTCTCTGGAAAGGCCCCGGCCGACCGAGCGGCCGACCGGACAGAGAGACTTGCTCTCTGTATCCTGTCTCGGTCGACCGACCGGTCGACCGATGGCTCAAACGGTCTGAAATATGACCGTTGGCCGGTCGGCCGGATGGTCGACCGACAGGCCTGACAGAACCCCAACGGCTAGTTTTCCAGACTCTATAAAATGGGGCTTTTGGGGGCTGTTTTGATTAAGATTTTAGGGAGAGTTTTAGAGCCATTTTTTCTTACTCTTTCAAGAGGTTTTTCTCCACAAAATTGAGAGCTAATACTTTCAATCAAACGGGGAGTTTATCAAGAGTGATTAAAAGAGATTTTCTTGAGTTTTCCTTCACCATCTCTTTCCTTATTTTTTCACACAAACACTTGAGCAACCCATTGATTATTCATCTTATAGGAGTGTTGTAGTGAGAGTTTTTATTGGTGATCAAAGTGTTTAGATCACCAAGAGTTCATCTTTGCTCTTTGAGGAGGCGGACGTGTGTGTTCGCATTGTTTCGAGTCCTAGTGGAGACTCGGTGTTTCGAGTTCGGGTGCGAACTTCCTTGTTTGAGGTGCGGCCTCGGCGAGCCGGTGGGCTTGCGGTGTGTACGAACTAGAGAGAGTCCAAGGAGTTCCAGTGAGAACTCGTTGTAGGTGTTGCGGCACCGAGTGATCCGATGGGATCAATTATAGTGGAAATCCTTCGTGTGTCGAAGGCGGGGATGTAGAGCAAGTGTGCTCGAACCTCGAAACAAATCTCTTGTGTTTGTGATTGCTCACTCTCTCTCTCTCTCTCTCTCTCTCTCTTTGTCTCTTGTTTATATCTTGCATGCTTCTATTGTGTTTATCTTTACATGCTTGATATACTTGTGTGCTTAATTGATATACTTGCTTGGGTTTGTTTGCTAACACTTGTATTTAACCAAGAGAGCCAACGTGGCATCTCAACCCTTATCAAGGGGAATCTGGAGGAGTTAGTCCAGAGCCCTTCACGGGAAATTCGGCTACACTCTTGTGTTATACGTGGTGTTTAGTTTAAATAGTTTGTTTAGGTCATAATAGTTTTTACTTCCGCATTATTTGGCATTAAGTGACCATTAGATTAGCCATCACCTATTCACCCCCCCTCTAGGTGAACCTACAATTGGTATCAGAGCCAAGTGCTCTGATTTTAGGTCTTACAACATAGAGTTAAAGATCCTCATTTTTTAGGCTTATCACAATATTTGTACACACACCATGGATTTCATGTCACCACCCACCTTTGACATTCTTAACATCCAAATTTGGAAGGTTAAGATGTCTTCGTACCTCAAACCCCTAGGCATTCATGTTTACCTTGCCATCACAATGATTATTGTTTAAATGGCAGGAATCTTGAGGCTAATGCAAAAACCCTTAATGCTTTAAAGTCTACCCTAAATGATGATTATTTATCTAGAGCTTCTAACATTGATTCGGCTTTTGTAGCTTGAAACATCATCACCTACCTTGACGAAAAGGATCTATATTATGCCGGGAGCGATTCGGATGTTGGAAGTGACGTCTCCAACAAGTGCTATATGGTCCAAGGGGATAACCCCCTTGAGCTAACTTCCGAATCCGAGGTAGAAGATGTTAACATGCCATATGATGAGCTTTCATCTTTTTGTCAACTATTACTTGAGAAATATGACATGCTTAAGAAAGATAATAAAAATTTAAAAAAGAAATTTGATTGCATGCTTATTGAAAAAGATTCATTAGAAAATAAGGTTGCATGCATTGAAAAAGAAAATGAGATTTTGAAAAATGAGAATGTTTCCTTAATGTCCAAATTAAATGATCTTTGTGAAGGAAACACTTGTTTGAAAAATAAAATTATTTTGGTGGAAAAACAAAAGGAAATTATTTTTCAAGAAAACACTACTTTGAAAAAAAAATTTTGAAAAAGAAAAAGAAAAAGTTTCTAAAAGGAAAAAGACTTTTGATCATGCTTTACATGCCACCACCTCTATTGATCAAAATGAAGTTAAATTTTTGAAAAAGAAAATTGATTGTTTGAGTTCTACCTTGAGCTCTTGTGCATTTAACCATTCTAGATTGGAGTCTTTGTTTTCAAAGAAACAAACTCCACACATTCATGCACATCATCATCATGCATATGCTTATGTTGCACGTCATGATCACACTCACACACATAAGCATTCTAAGGTGTACAAGTGTACACATTGTGGCCGCAAAGGCCATTTAGCAAAATTTTGTTATGATAAGATAAATGCTTTAAATTTTGCTAAGAAAAATTTTTGGGTTCCTTATAAGACTAACCCCCAAGGACCCAAAAGAAAATGGGTACCAAAAATCCCACCTTGTGTTTTTGATATAGGTGAGGGCTCTCACACGACGTGAGAGAAATGGTGCCTTGATGGTGGATGCACTTGGACTTGATGGACACATATATGGATGCATCGCTATCAAGGAGTTTTGGTGGGACAACCACCATGTTTTGGAGCTTTGGAGTATAGTTCATGTGTTGGTAACTATCTCTAAAACTCTTAGTTAAGTTTACATGCTTCTTTCATTTGATGATCATTTAGCATGTTCATGTTTTATTTGTTTGTGCTTCATGTGGTAAATACTAGTTTAAATGTAGTTTTTATCAAAACTTGTATTTATACATGTACAAATAGTGACAACAAATTGATTCATATATGTTTGCCCTTCATGCTCATTTGTACCCACTATATGCACATGTATAACCTAGTTTTAATGATTCTTTCATTTATACTTGTTTTGCTAATTTTCATGTTTTACTTCATGTATATTTAATTTTTATTCAAATCTAATAAATATACATGTATATCCGTGAGTCTCTTGCCTTCATGCAAATACCCTTAATAGACTCTTTTATATTTGGGATATGTATGCATATTGTTAGATTTAGATAAATCATACATATACCTAGAAGTTTACTTTTTTTAATGAAAAATAAATTTTCATGTTTTGTTTGATAAAATAAAATGAATAATTTGTTTTGATCATTTTGAGCCTTAATGACTATTTTCATGAAAATGCTATATACATGATTCTTGTACACTCATACTTCATTTGTTTTGTCATGACTTTGATTCATGAACATTTTTTTTGAGATTTATAGATCGAGTGTCAATTCTTGTGTATTTGGTATGATTCATGAAATACATATGATTTGGTTTCATGTTTTTGAAGGATCTTTCACTAGTTTTTCAAAAATTAATTTAACTAGTTATTTATTCTTTAATGTTTATGAGATATACACATGATCCTATTATTGTTTCAATTGGTATCATTGAATCGTTTCAATTGGTATCAATTTGACTCTATTTTTGTATATACTCATATTTTGTTTTCTTATATATGTATGTATCAATTTCATTTGGTATACTCATTTTTCATACATATATATGATTTGTTTTTGTGCTTAAGTTAAAATCGATTTACATGTTTAAAAGCACAAACTTTGTTTATGCTAAGCTTACTTCAAATTTTTTAAGCTTATGCATTATGTTTTAAAATTGGTATCAAAAATTTAAAAAAAAATTTATTTTGATATCTTAAGATTTGTTTTATTGAGAAAATTCAAAATTTTGTTTTATAAGAAAAATCAAAATTTTTGATTTGTATTGCCTATATGCAAGAAGAGCTTAACATCTCTTCTACATATAGATTCATGTTGAGTGTATTGTATATTGAGGAGCTTGACAACTCTTCTTTATGTGGTACACGTGTTTAGGGGGAGCTTCACATCTCCTCTTATGCATTACATATTATACGTTATGTGAATTAGGGCTTGTCATCCCTCTTTCATGTAATGTATATGTGTAGGGAAGTTACTTTACCGTCTTCCTCTTCATGAATATATATCGCATATAATCTTTATTGATTGATTTGTGTTTACCCCTTCATTGGTTTCTTGTTTCGGACAAAAAGGGGGAGAAAATTTTGATGATTTTGATTTTATTTTAACCCCTTTGTTGATGATTGACAAAAAGGGGGAGAGGTATTTGGTATATATGCATGCTTTTGTGGTTAAAGGATTTATGTTTATGCATATATGTTTTGTTGTGCAAATAGGAGAATAGAGAAAAAGAATTTTTGTTTTATGCCTGATTAGCATGTTTACTCCTACATTTGCATACATGTTTATGAGCATACATTGCATATTTATTATTTGTTTGTTATGCATGAGTTAAGGGGGAGCTTCTTTGAAGCTTTACTTTAATCCATGCATATATAACTTCATGAGTTTTGTCATCATCAAAAAGGGGGAGATTGTTGGCCCGAAGGCCCATCACTCTAGTTTTGATGATGATCAACTCATGTAGTTATAGTACTAATGATCTTGTGTTTAATTAGTGACAGATTTATGATCAAGATCTTAGTAGGTGCATAGCTTCAACAAAGGATTTAAAGTCAAGTTTTGGAGCTAGCACGGTTTGATCCAAGAGCCATTGGATCGTGTTTGGACCAAGTCGAGAAGATGAGAAGGCTTCAAGTGAAGACTTCAAGAAGATGAAGACTTGAGTCTAGGTTTGTTTTTAGAAGATTTTATTTTTTAGATAAAATGTAAAGGATAGAGTAGTTGGTGGATTGCTCAAGTATAATATACATACACACTCTTGATTTAGAATGTTTTCATAAAAGAGTTTTCCTTTAGAAAAACATGGTTTTGGATAAAGACTATAGAAATCAAGTTTAGAGCTTAATGTCAAAAACATAGATATTTCACCATGTTTGTGTAGTGGATCATATCCATACACTCTATGCTTTAAAAGTTGTTTAAATATCTTATTTTTGTATTTGGAGATGTTTTGGAAAAACATAGTTTGGAAAAATCAAGTTTGGAAAATACCGTTTTTATTTTGAGCCAAAATTTCCAAGTTACAAAAATAGTTCAAATTGTTTGTAACATGTCTTGATTTGTGCAAGCATGTTTGTTTATCAAAGTATTTTGATAAAATTATTTTTGTAGATTTTTATATATTTTATGGGATTTTATTTCAATCAAAAAGACCAAGTTTTTAATCCCTTAACAGTTTTCTAATCTGGCAATAGCCGGTCGACCGACCCGGTCGACCGACGTGCACAGACGTGCACGCCAGTTTTGCAGGATGGCCAGCCGACCTACCCGGTCGACCGTCCAGAGAGCTCTGCTATCTGGAAAGGCCCCAGCCGACCGAGTGGCCGACCGGACAGAGAGACTTGCTCTCTGTATCCTGTCTCGGTCGACCGACCGGTCGACCGATGGCTCAAACGGTCTGAAATATGACCGTTGGCCGGTCGGCCGGACGGTCGACCGACAGGCCTGACAGAACCCCAACGGCTAGTTTTCCAGACTCTATAAAATGGGGCTTTTGGGGGCTGGTTTGATTAAGATTTTGGGGAGAGTTTTAGGGCTAGTTTTTCTTACTCTTTCAAGAGGTTTTTCTCCACAAAATTGAGAGCTAATACTTCCAATCAAAAGGGGAGTTTATCAAGAGTGATTAAAAGAGATTTTCTTGAGTTTTCCTCCACCATCTCTTTCCTTATTTTCTCACACAAACACTTGAGCAACCCATTGATTATTCATCTTATAGGAGTGTTGTAGTGAGAGTTTTTATTGGTGATCAAAGTGTTTAGATTACCAAGAGTTCATCTTTGCTCTTTGAGGAGGCGGACGTGTGTGTTCGCATTGTTTCGGGTCCTAGTGGGGACTCGGTGTTTCGAGTTCGGGTGCGAACTTCCTTGTTTGAGGTGCGGCCTCAGCGAGCCAGTGGGCTTGCGGTGTGTACGGACTAGAGAGAGTCCAAGGAGTTCTAGTGGCAACTCGTTGTAGGTGTTGCGACACCGAGTGATCCGGTGGGATCGATTATAGTGGAAATCCTTCGTGTGTCGAAGGCGGGGATGTAGAGCAAGTGTGCTCGAACCTCGAAACAAATCCCTGTGTTTGCGATTGCTCACTCTCTCTCTCTCTCTCTTTGTCTCTTATTTATATCTTGCATGCTTCTATTGTGTTTATCTTTACATGCTTGATATATGTAACGCCCCGATCCGGAGGGTACGGAGACGTTACTGCGACGTATATACGAAGGTCGGAAATACCTTAACGTATATACACTAAGCATCAATACAGGCAGGAATCAGAGTACGGAAGCATAGTGGTAATATACAATCCAGCAATAATAGCATCAGTACACAGTTATCACAATGCATGATATAATATCTGAAAAATATATGATCACTAAGAGGCACAAAAGCATGATGCACAATATGAAATACTGGAAAGTACTCACGAGTGGCAAGATGAAAATCTCGCGAGCCAACCAAGAAGAGACGGGAAGGAAGAGGGTCCAAATAGGAACTACAAACCACGCTCCCGCTACGCTACTCTGATCAAGTACAGCAAGGCTAAGGTCCAGACTCCAAGATCTGGACATGAGAATCCAGGGTTGTTAGCAACCCCAGCGAGTACAAAGAATAAAGCCAGATGGCGTGCATAACAGGCACACGTGTACATGATCAAGTGATGTGGTCCAGGCACGTAGGTACAGGAAATGACAAGTAACATAAAGGAAAATAGCAGTAAATCCAAGATCAAGTAAATACATGTATATCAGTAATTCTGAGTCAGAAAACATGCATGGAAAACGGTATAGAGAGCATAGGTATACATAATCATGCGACAAAATAAGGCATCATGTGATAAATACACTAAACACGTGATAAATAAGTATGGACATGAAATAAAGCAGTAAGTAAAGTAACAACAAGAAAATCAGTTATATAAGCCCACATTACCGATCTGTGAGGTTAGTACGTCGAAGGAATAATCCAAACAAGGAAACCCTCATATATATACCCTATACCTCACGTCACTGCAATCTGAGTTTATATAACTTGACTTTTCCTTCACAACAGTATAATAATGAAACAATATGGAAGCACAAGTATAAGTGGTGAGCAGTATAGGTCAATAGTATAGCTGGTCATATATCAGGAGCAGGTTATTATTAATTATTAAGACTCATCTGATTTGTATAAATCGGTATGTGTCCCATCCCACATACCTCAACATACAGACCGGAGAGTAAGTTATTGGAAACTGATGAAGATCGATGAACCATGTTTCGGATGGGCCCCGTGCATGCCCGGGACAACGGTCAAGGAGTATCCGGTGCTGAGCCGGAACGTACCGCTAGGTACCGGGACTTATTGTACGCCCGAACAGGAATAGGTTGTCACCGCTCCCACAGGAATAGGCCCAGGGGCTTATGGTACAACCGGCAGGCAAGGGAGTAGGGGTGCCAGTACACCCCACGGAAACGCCTGGTGGCCTCCAGGTCGAATCCAAGTATATGGCCGCGCGACACTATAAGACCATCATAAACATGGAGACTATATCGGTAATCATCAGTTTCCCCCATCCCGGTATAAGTTGTCTACTTATTATGAATTGTCCAGTGATAATGTCCACAGAGTATTCATAGTAATCTATATTCATGGTTATCCTATTACGGGGTCAACAGGAGAAAAATATCAGGAGTAATGTCAGGAGCCTCCCTATTTCAGGGGGTCAAGTATACAGGAGTACAGGAGCTCAGGAGTACCAAATATCTGGTAATAATAATATAGTAATCATGTCATGTCCCCGTAACAGTGATAATCATGAATATGTCATATAATCAGGTATCAGGGGTGGTAGTGTCCGGTCAAGAGTCATGATGTCAGGTCTAGGTATTTGTACCACATGAAAGTATAGCATATACCGTGTGTCAATAGCAGGAGTCAAGTACGACATATCAAGTATCAGTGTCCAAGGTAAAGTGATAAGTGTAGCAAGACAAGTATCGAGGTCGGGTATCACATGTCAAATATAGTATGGCAAGTATCAATATCAGGTGTCACATATCACATATAGTATGGCAATATAGCATGAAAGATATCGGTGTCAAATACAGCATGGCAAGTGTCGGTATCATATATCATGTATCAAATATGGCAAGGCAAATACCGGTGTCAGGTACCATATGTCAAATACAGCATGATAAGTACTGGTATCGGCATCATATGTCAAATATAGCATGGTATATATAACAACACAAGAATATACTCGCATAATGATAAAATAAATGCATGCTAAAAATAACTGTACTCGCCTCAATACCGGAAAACCGCGAGAAATCCCGAAACACCAGAAATCCGAGCACAAGACCAATCCATATATTAAAATATATTATTTATTGTTTTTAGAGAGAGAAAAAGGAGAGAGAAAGAGTGGTTTAGAGAGAAAAAGTCTAGAGAGAGAAAGTGGGATTTCTAGAGGGAGATTTCTAGAGAGAGCCTAGAGAGAGTTAGGATTTTAGAGAGAGAAAGTGTAGAGAGAGAAAGTCTAGAGAGAGGTAGAGGGGACATCTAGAGAGAGAAAGGGATGAGAGAGAAAGAGAGAGGGAAAGAGGAAATCTGGAGAGGGAGGGAGAGCTTGCAGTGAGAGAGAGAATGAGAGAGAGAGAGAGATGAGGGAGAAGAGAGAGAGAGAGAGAAAAGCAGGGGAGAGAAAGAGAGAGCAGGTAGAGAGAGAAAGAGAACAGGGGGGCAGCCTCCCCCCTGCTCACGTCCAGGGGCTTCCAGCCCCTGGCCGGGAACGGCCGCCGGCCGCCGGCGAAGTGCCGGCGGCGCGCCGGCGCTGGGGTGGCCACCGGCCACCCCAGGGGAGAAATAGGGAGGGGGGCAGCAGCCCCTCCCCCCAACAGGCCACGGCCAGGGCTGTTGCCCTGGCCTGGCCAAGCCCTGGCCGCGACAGCGCGGCCAGAGGGGGAGCCGGGGAGGCCACGCCGGCCCTCAGTGGCCGGCGCCGCCAGGGGTGGCCTCTGGCCACCCCCAAAAGAGAGGGGGAAGGGAGGGGCTCCGCCCCTCCTCCGCCTACGCACAGGGGGCCAGCAGGCCCCCTGGCCGCGCCCCGCCGCCGGCGACGCGCCGGCGACGCGCCGGCGGCGCTCGGCCCCCCACCGGGGCGCCGGAGGAGAGGAAGGAGAAGGGAAAAAAGAAATGGAAAAGGAAAAGAAAAAAAGAAAAAGAAAAAGAGAGAAAAAAAAAGGGATTTGTTGAAAAAAGGAAAGGGGAGAAATTGGTATATAAAAAGGAATTGATGTGATGGGGTAGTTGGTGATGTGATTGGAGAGGAGGGATGTCAGGTTGACTTTGAAAAGGGAAAAAGGAAAAGAAATGGAGAAAGAGGAATTAAAATAATATTATTAAAATAGGGTAAAAATTCGACTGTTTCAAAATCTTTCTGAAAAATTCTCAAAAATAGCAAATATTATTCTAAGATGTTTGGTGAAATCGGATTTGAAAAATATAGTGTAGTTTTCAAAATAAAAATCTTGGAATCTTCCGGCGACACCGGCCGACACCAGGATCGGTCAAATTTTGATAAATTATGAAAAATCCCAAAAAATGTTTTTAGCTAGAAAATGATATTCTAAGATATACTGTGAAAGCCGTTTTTGAAAATTCAATCCAATTTGAAAATTAAAAATCCGGGAATCAGTCAGCGATGCCGACTGACACCGGTTTTGGAGATTTTGAAGAAAAATTTCAGAAATTTCAGAAAATCATGAAAAATCTAAAATATTGGAAAACGATATTTGAAACTGAAATCGGTCAAATCGGATTAGTAGAAACGCCAAATCGAGCGAAGCACTAGGTTCGGGTCCCCGGTTCAGACTAGGGCTGACTCCGAGTCCACGAATCCAAATCCAACACAAAACGATCACACTAATAATCATAAAACAAAAACAAATACAAGATAAATTAAAGAAATATGCTAGAAAAATCAGAATACGTATCTACGCACGTATTCCAGGAATGGGGTGTTACAATATACTTGTGTGCTTAATTGATATACTTGCCTGGGTTTGTTTGCTAACACTTGTATTTAATCAAGAGAGCCACCGTGGCACCTCAACCCTTATCAAGGGGAATCTAGAGGAGTTAGTCCAGAGCCCTTCACGGGGAATTCGGCTACACTCTTATGTTATACGTGATGTTTAGTTTAAATAGTTTGTTTAGGTCATAATGGTTTTTACTTCCGCATTATTTGGCATTAAGTGACCATTAGATTAGCCATCACCTATTCACCCCCTCTAGGTGAACCTACAATACGGAGTACCCCGAAGTCTCTGCAAACATGGTGGGTCCAAGCTCTAGGCCAAGCAGAAGTAAGAAAAAACAACCGATAGTCAGCTCTGACGAGTCTGACACTGAATCAGAAGGAGTGTACCGGTATACTCGTACTTAAACTGGCGCGGTAGCCCCATTTGACTACAGTGCCCTAGCCCAGGTGATCGGTGACATCTATTACATATATATTGTCACATTATCATGTTTATTATCTAATAAATTCTATTAATAAGTCTTACTTTTTTTTTATAAAATGCAGGCCCATTGCTAAAGGAAATGGGAGAGAAACGAGCCCAAAAGCCCATCAAATTCTGATTTTATTGAGAATTAATTCAAAATCAGAAAATCAGGGCAGATCATGATAAATCAGGGAGGTTGAAAACTGGTTAATTTGGTTTTATAAGAATCCAAATCGATTGGCTTAAGAATCACTGAAGATCATATCAGAATTAGAGACAAACAACAAATCCAGCCAGACAAAAGGGAGTAAAATGACACGCCATCCAAATCCCCACCTGGATGTGGCCATATGACCCATCTTGGTTGCGAATCACGGCCAAAGCCGTGGATTTGCGGTCGTTTGGTGAAGATAAGGGGAGCGTTTGTTCCTCTTATCTCCTCACTCCTCTCCCCTCTGGGTTTTGGCCTATAAAAGGCAGGTTTTGCACTGAAAATGGGAGCAAAGACTATGATTAGAATTCTTGTTCATTTTTAAGATTTTAGGAGTATTCTTAGATAGTTCTGAGAAGTTGTATCTCATATTTACTTTTTAGTTTAGAACAACAGAGAGAGAAGAGTGGAACTGAGTGTGTAATTCATCCTTGAAGTGACAATCAAAGGAGATCAACTTACTTATTCAACTCGACTCAATTCGGTATGTCTATGTTTTATTTTCATTCTCTTGTTTCCTTTCTTTTTATTATGAGTAACTAAACTATCTTCTGGGCTCACTAATCAATCTCTTCTACCTCCTTTCTCTTGATTGATTTTTATGAATGTAACTCTTTTGAATCAGAATAATACCTAAGTTACACTTTATTCTTGAAAGCACATGAGGACGTCTTTTTTAAACTTGGACTTTCAAAGCACAAATATTTTTAAACTATTTTTATTCCATACTTGCTTCTTTGCTCTTGATGGTTTAACTCTTTTTAATGATGTGTTAAGAAAGGTCTTAAGATTTAAACAAAACCATCTTATTTGTTTTGCATGAACATTAAAAGAAACTAAATGTTTTTATCTATAATAAAAGTGATGCACTAAAATGTTCTTGAAATAAATAAGTAGTTTGAATAGAAGATTAGTGAGGCCGTATCCTTTTCATAATTTAAATCATAGCCAAATCACTCTCAAATCATTTTCTAAAAGATCATCTTCTCCAAAGTCTTTTCTAAGTTTTAATTTTTCTTTTAATCATTTCCTACTCTCCATTCTCTTTTCAATATAAAAAAAAAAGAAAGAAAAACACCAACACCATCCTTTGTTATTTAACAATTCATCGAAAAGCTTCTACCGCATTCCTCCTCGTGGACACAACCCGTTAGCCCAAAGCTAGACGATAATTCTCATTACTTTTATTTGCAAACAATTTTTGGCGCCGTTGCCGGGGAGGGAACAGTGTAATTGTTTTCTAACAAGTTTGGTGTCTTATTTCAAGGACGTTAAGGGATCAGATTTAGCACTCAAGCTTAGCAGGAGAAGACTTGCTATTCTGTGCCCCTACTCTCGAAAGTAGAAAACAGAATTTCAAGAAATTGCAGTGCAAAAGTTTGAAATTTTTGGACTACTAAAAACTCTTTTTTGTAGGACATCTTTCTTTGTAAAAATACAGTTTTTGTGTATTATTTCTGCTATATCTGATATTCACACTTCCTATTTTTAATCCAACAGTAATATGATTGATTGCTACTTGCTTAAAAAAATATTTAGACTTGCATTCTAGGTATTTGTCTAATTACGTTTCTTTTACGATTACTGTTGAAGATAGCTGGAGACAAGATACGTATGCATAGCATATAGTTTAAGAAACATTCTTGGGTGATATTTTCTTGTGAATGTTACTTTTTTATATCTTTCACACTTTGCACAATAAATCTTAAGGGTAAAACCCAAATCAAGATAAGGTAGGAAAGTCATTACCCTTCCTTAGCCCACAAACTATCTCTAAGAACGCACAACCTAAGCCTAATTTAAAATCTGATAGACGTTGGCCTTACGGACATTCGAACTCATTAGGAGATTATCCTAAGGGGGAAGGTGTTAGAATTTGACTCCTGCCAAATCAGTGTCTAAGGACATGGATTGAGAGGTGAAACCCTGAAGGTTGGTGGTTTGGCTTAATTAGGCCCGTCACTTTTTGCGCAGATACCTCCCACCAATCTTGCCCTGATCTGACTGATTAGCTTGTGGTCAAGGTCTGCATTATACCTCCTTGGACAATCAACGAGTTAGGAGTTGTTTAGGTCAAGATTACCTTAAACTAGACTTGGTTGTTTCCTCTTATTGACTTGGTGAACTTGTTTGTGATTTTATTTGTGTATGCAAGTGTGGTCAAGAGACCCTAATTCATCTAGGTTAACTAGAAACACATCACCACCCAAGTTCGAACCAAAATCAGATTCGGTTATGGCTCAATCGACATCTTTGCAGGATAGGTTCTATCCCATTAGAACCTCACTTCCATCTTGCATCCAACTTCTATCAGTTGGTGAACACAACTTTGAGCTTAACTCACAGTTTATCAACACACTCCCTAAGTTCCATGGCTTAGAGTCCGAAGATGCTTATTTCTTCATAAGAGAATTTGAGGAAGTATGCTTAATGATGAAAATCCCACACCTTGCAGATGATGTTATTAGGTTGAGATTTGTCCCATTTCTCTTAAGAACTTGGCCAAGAAATGGCTCTACAGCTTAGCGGCCGGCTCTATCACATTCTGGGATAGTTTCATCAAGGTCTTCTTGAAAAAATTTATCCAATTCATAAGGCCGCTCTCGTTAGGAAAAACATCATGCAATTCAAGAAAGAACTTAGTGAACAGTTTTGGAGGTACTTTGAACGCTTCAAAGACCTCCTTGTCCAATGTCCTCATCATGGAATAGAGAAATAACGACAATGTCAAATTCTTTATGACAGTTTAGACTACTCATCCAAGACCCTTTTAGAAAGCATGTGCCAAGGGGGATTCTTACAGAAGGATGAGCATGAAGGATGGGATTTATATGAGAATCTAGCTGAAAAGACCATCCAATGGGAACCTACTAGTGAAAGCTCTAGGAATCCAAACTCCATGTCTTCAAAAGGAAGTCTCCATTCAATTGAATCATCCATAGCTAACGAGGCTAAATTAGCTAACCAAGCGAGAAGACTGGAAGTTTTAGAAACTAAGGAACCAAGTCCAGTCAATCAAGTCAGCCCAAACTAATTTTCAACTTCAGGTTGTACATACTGTCAAGCCATGAATCATGTGTTTGAGGAGTATCCTGTGTTTCAAGCTCAACAACAATTCCTGAATCGATGAATGCGATCTTTATAAGGCCGAACAATGATCCTTACGCACCAACATACAATCCTGGCTGGAGAAATCACTCAAATTTCTCATGGAGCCAACAAAACAATGATCACTGTAACGCCCCGATCCCAAGGATATGAAGACGTTATGGCGACGTACATACGCAGGGTGAAAACACCCTCGCTCAGTACAGGAAATAGCCTCCATATACACAAGAGTTTCAGCATTAAATAAGTAAAAGACTACCTGCAGAAAAGATCAATGAGCATGATAGATAAAGAAACATGGACAAATAAGAAAGTAAGACAAAAGAATCAAGATACCTATGAATCGTATAGGTGACAAGTCCCCTATGGGAATCCAATGACATATCTGACAGTATGATATCTCGAATCTCCAACCTGGGCACGCAAACTCAGGGTCGTCAGAAAGCGACCTAGTGAGTGGTAAAATGAAGTAAGCAGTAATATATACGATAGTAATACAGACACGATAATAATATATAATACATGATTCTGTAACAGTGATACCATATAGTAGGCATATAATAAGCAGTAGAAATATAAACATGTCATATTTTAATTTCATCACTACCTAGCAGGTTATCATCGGGTCATGTCTACAGTAGTATCTAGTTTTATATAATAAATAAGGAACATGCAGATGTGCAGCATGCAACAGAATCATACTACCGGGTTGTGCATATACAATAATGATGTTTGCAAAGTATACATAAAGCAGAGTATATGCAATGCAGAATATAGATGTACATGAGTAGCGCACAGAAAGTGTAACATGTATCAGGAAGTGTAACAAAGTATACAGGTAATATGATAAGGGATAACTGATCAGAACTAGTAACAAGTACAACTAAACAATATGATACATGTATTGGGCAAATCTGGTTATTTATACAAAAATAACAATCAGTACCACCTGGTATTTTAATCTCTTCCAGTGTCCCATACCACTGGCGGTTCATACTGGAGCCCGCACTCCAGTCGAACCCATTCGGACATGGCATACGGGTACCATTATCCAAACGAAAGAGTGACCAAATAACAAGTGTTCCCGACGTCACTATTGTTTATACTATTTTATTATGTTAATTGGAAACCCAATAGTTAAGGAGCTCTAGTCAGGTGGGTGTACCCTGTGCATACCCGGGATCACGGCCTTAAACAGACCCCTGGCTGCTGAAACCAGGGCCAGCCCGCTAAGGCTGTAACATGTAACGGGAACTCAATGAGCTAAAACAATAACGGAAAATGGGAGCTCATGAGTTATAACAGACGGTAGCCAACACTACCCCGTCCCCTGCAGTGGGACTAACAATGGATCCAGACATCCACCCGACAAGATCTAGTCAACCGTCAAGTCTCCCCAACCCCATCTTATATTTCATACATTTAATGTACACAGGGTATTAGGAACAAGAACAGTACATGATACATGTAACACGATAACAGGACATGAGCTCTGTTGATAGCACGAAATACGATAACGGGAAATAATAGATGTGGGATTCTAGAGGTGGCCCCCGTGGCTTGAATCCACGTGGCACTTAGTTTCACACATCGCATATCAACAGCTCACATGTCCACTAACGGGAATATCTATATCAGAAAGGGAAATAATCATGTAACGGGAATACAAGACGAACTACTCATGTAACAATAATCCATGTGATATAAACAATGATCAATATAACGAGAATACAAGAATATCTATGAGTAATAATATAATCCATGATCCATGTAACAAGAATA
Organism: Agave tequilana; assembly: GCA_038442645.1. Classification (NCBI taxonomy): domain Eukaryota; kingdom Viridiplantae; phylum Streptophyta; class Magnoliopsida; order Asparagales; family Asparagaceae; genus Agave; species Agave tequilana. The sequence goes on from JAVJIF010011273.1 coordinate 44,925, forward strand.
CATAGACAATCAATACATGTATACCGGTGAGTCTATGTAACAGTGGTGTAAGAACATGAAGTAACTGTGCATAGGACGGTATCCAGTGTACTAGTGTATCAATATATTAGTAGTTCACAAACATACAGTAATAGTGTCGTGAATCTCAGTATCTATGTAATGGTGAAACAACGTGAAATAATGGTATAGTGTAACAGATATTTACATGCAATACAGTGTTCAGTGTATCAGTGGGTCGATAAGGGTGACAGTGTAATAGTGACAATATCTGATATAATGGAGTACGTGTGTATCAGTACACATGTAACAGTACTACGTAACCATGATTGATGTCCATGAAGTGACAGATATGATAGATGCAAGAAAACATGTGGAATAGTAATCTAACCATTTTAATATGATCATCTTTCACCTATATGTTATATGAAATATATGTTATATGAAATCATGAAGCAGATGAAAATATTATTTTATTGGTTATGTTTACTACGCTATCATGCATTACAAAATATGACTTCTTTATTATTAAGCTATTTATTAACATTCTAGTGATTTACTCATGATCACGATTTATTAACTAAAACAATCACTCAATTTATTAAACATGAATAAATATAATTTATTAAAAAAAACACTCACAAACTAGCCATGGAAAGGTAGCTCTCTTTTCCACGATCGCAACGGTTTCAGGATCATCCAAATCGGAGCCCGCATGCTCCAGATATCGCCCGAACACCAAAAAAATAAAAGATGGGTTAAATATGTAATAGTTGAGGTTCAAAATGTAATACATATTTTTAGCAGGGGGTTTTATGAAATATTACCTTCTGGTTTTTGGATGCGGGTTTGGACTCTGAACGGGTCGGGTTTGGATCCAATACCCAAACCCGTAACTTAAGTTAAATGGATATTAGGTAATTTGGATTAATGGGTACCAACCCAATAGGGTTATTGGGTTCGGGTTCACACCCGAACCCAACAACATACAGCAGCAGCAGCAGAGGCGCTGATGCTGCTGCTGCGCGCGCCATGGCCGGCCAGTTCAGCTGGCTGGCGGCGAGGGAGCTCGCCGGCGGCAAGTCTAGCCGCCGGCAACGGTTAGGGGGAGAGAGAGAGAAAGAGAAAAAGAAAGTGAAGAAAAACAGGAAGGAGGAGGAGAAGAAAACGAAGAAGAAGAAGAAGAAGAAGAAGAAGAGAAAAAGAAGAAGAGGAAGAAGGGGAGAGGATGGCTCCCGGGCTGGTGGCGCCTGGCTGGGGACGCGGCGACACGTGGCCACCGGTCGTCTGGCCGCGGGCGTGGGTCAAACTCACCCCTGGCCTGGAACAGTGAGAGGGGGGAGAGTGAGAAAGATATGAGAGAGAGAGAGAGAGTTAGGGTGGGAGAATTGAGAGTAAGAGAGAGAGTAAGGAGAGGGGGTTTTATTTAAAGGGAGAGAGAGAGGCGGTGGATGGGTTTAGGCGGTGGAGTAATGGCGGTGGGGGAGAACTCTGGAAGAAAAGAGAAGATAAGAAAGAGTATTAAAAAAATAATATTTTATTAAATTTTATTGGGCCAATATTGGACTACCTCCGAACGGTTCCCAAAAATTATATAAAATAGAGAATATTATTCTGAGATATAATATGAAAATGGTTTAAAAAAATTCAGTCTGGCTTACAAATTAAAAATCCTGGAAGGTTTCGCTGGTACTAAGCGACACCGGTTTGGCCGATTTTTTGATAAATTCAGAAAAATCCCCAAAAATACCAAAATATAGCTAATGTGATTCTAAGATATAAAGTGAAAGTAGATTCTCAAAATACAACTCTGTTTGTGAATTAAAAATCGTAGAGCCGATTCTCAGTACCGGTTGACACTGACTACGGAGGTTTTCCAAAATAATCTAGAAAAATTTCAGAAAATTCTGAAAAATCTACAATATTGAGAAATAATATCTGAACTGAAATTGGCTCACTCTGACTAGTAGAAAGATTAAATCAACTTTGTACGCCGTATCGAGCATTGATACTGTGATACGTACATCAGGGAGCAGGGGGTTACATTTCTCCCCACCTTACAAAAAATTTCGTCCTCGAAATTTCAATTCAGTAGGGAGAACAATATTTTCAGCCCCAAAGCCTAAATGTTACGGGCACACGACGCTTCCGATGCGCTCTCTGATATCGATAGTGACAACAGGATGGAGGATTGGTATTATGAGTCAAAGATGAGAATCAGAATCCACAGGATGAAGAGAAAATAAGAAGGAAATCAGAGTATTCTGATAGATCACTGAAATGAGGGAAGAGAAAAGCATCAATAAACGAATTTCAATGAAGTGGCCTTCTTGTACTCAAAGCTGGAATCCCCAATTCTGTTTTTTTAATCTGAATCTGATTGTACTGTAGGTATGAGCCCGAGGGTTGATCCAGGTGGTTACCCACATCAGGTGTGAACCTAGGCTCTGATACCACAATGTAACGTCCCGATCCCAAGGATATGGAGACGTTATGGCGGTACATACGCTGGGTGAAAACACCCTCGCGAGTACGTTAAGCCTCAGTACAGGAAATAGCATCCATATACACAAGAGTTCCAGCATTAAATAAGTATAAGACTACCTGCAGAAAAGATCAGTGAGCATGATAGATAAAGAAACATGGACAAATAAGGAAGTAAGACAAAAGAATCAAGATACCTATGAATCGTATAGGTGACAAGTCCCCTATGGGAATCCAATGACATATCTGACAGTATGATATCTCGAATCTCCAACCTGGGCATGCAAACTCAGGGTCGTCAGAAAGTGACCTAGTGAGTGGTAAAATGAAGGAAGCAGTAATATATACGATAGTAATACAGACACGATAATAATATATAATACATAATTCTGTAACAGTGATACCATATAATAGGCATATAATAAGCAGTAGAAATATAAACATGTCATATTTTAATTTCATCACTATCTAGCAGGTTATCATCGGGTCATGTCTACAGTAGTATCTAGTTTTATATAATAAATAAGGAACATGCAGATGTGCAGCATGCAACAGAACCATACTACCGGTTGTGCATATACAGTAATGATGTTTGCAAGATATACATAAAGCAGAGTTATGCAATGCAGAATATAGATGTACATGAGTAGCTTATAGAAAGTGTAACATGTATCAGGAAGTGTAACAAAGTATACAGGTAATATGATAAGGGATAACTGATCAGAACTAGTAACAAGTACAACTAAATAATATGATACATGTATTGGGCAAATCTTGTTATTTATACAATAATAACAATCAGTACCACCTGATATTTTAGTCAATCTCTTCCAGTGTCACGTACCACTACCAATTCATACTGGAGCCCGCACTCCAGTCGAACCCATCCGGACATGACATACGGGTACTATTATCCAAACGAGAGAGTGACCAAATAACAAGTGTTCCCGACGTCACTATTGTTTATACTGCTTTATTATGTTAATTGGAAACCCAATAGTCAAGGAGCTCTAGTCAGGTGGGTGTACCCTGTGCATACCCGGGATCACGGCCTTAAACAGACCCCTGGCTGCTGAAACCAGGGCCAGCCCGCTAAGGCTGTAACATGTAACGGGAACTCAATGAGCTAAAACAATAACGGGAAACGGGAGTTCATGAGTTATGATTGAAATTGAGAATTTATAAAGAAAAAGATGAGTTGTAGAGTTCTCAGTCTCAATGCTATCCGCTGTAGCAAGGGCCAAAGCGGGTCGTGATCCTCAGGGAAGGATGCGATGCAAGCTTTTCGGCCGATTTCTTTGTATGCTTCAAATAAGACAAATGAGAGATTAGGTTTGAGATATATATGATTATAAAGATGTGATTTTACTGATCTTCTACCACAACCCTTATTTCAAATTAAGGACATTGAACATCATCTTGAAATGTATGAAATTGATCCTAGGTTTATTAGAGAAGATGCAAGCAAGAGAAAAAGATCATTCAATCATACTAGTTTGCACTTCTAAACATCCAACAATTTTTTCATCTTAACATCTAAGTACAGCGTAAGAGAAGCTTTACCTTGAAGTTACGCTGTCAAAGTCCTTAAGCATGAAGTGTGAAGAATTATTTTAAAGGTGTAACATAGATCAGAAAGCTAGTCATCAATTAATCTTCAAGCAATCTACCTTAGACCTAGGGTTTCTAAAAAGTGTTATCAATCCGTTCAATTCTTAATTGCTCTAGGGTTGCTTAAGAATTCAGCAAACCACAATAAGGAGTTAGTTCATCATTATTTTTTTATCTTTTCAATTTATCTTTTTTTTTATTTTATTTAGTTGAATAAGAAAGATTGCAAAAGAAAAGAAAACCAAAACAGAGAGAGATCGCAGAGAAAACTAAATTAAAAGACAATAAAAGAAATGGCAAAGAGGTAACCTTTATTTGATAATATCCTCCAAATACAAGCTCCTTCTTCACCACAATGTGCTTTAAAGAAAAAATTACAACTTGCAGAAATTTAAAGAAATAGCTAAAGAAAAACCCTAATCTCCTCGTCTCTGGATGGCCCTCTCTGTTGCGTCTGCAGGGGTATTTATAGGTGCAGAAGGAAGTAGAGTCCCAGAACGACTCTTCCACGAAAACTGGTAGCGGGATAAGACAGGAATGCCGCGGAAACGCGGCTTGGGCCGCGTTTTCGCGGCCAAGTAGTGGCGGTTGGCCACGCGTTTTGGCGCGTGGCCTCCCCTGGTCCGTCCATCTGGGTGTAGTCTTCTGAAAGTTGCATCCCGACTCTTCATCTTGGGATTTCGAGATAACTTGGGAAGCAAGTTACCCTAGATCTCAAATCTTCTCATATCTTTTAAACGAATTTATTATCTTTGCACTCTCTTTCTTTGACTTTTATCCTCATCTTGCAAGTATTTAGGGTTGAATAGAAGTCTATCCTTCCCTCTTCTTTTGGTATTTGCAACAATTGCCCTTAGTAATTGCAATTTTGACAATTGTTAATTGCAACTTTTACATTGGGCTTTAAACATGGGCTTTTGGGCTTCTTTTGAGGCTTTATTCCTTTATTTTTATTTCTCAAGGCCTGCACACAATAAATAATAAAATATTAGTTAATTGTGCATGATTATATGAATAAATATGAAAATGTGATGGTAAATGTATTGATAAAAATGCACTTTTCACTACCAATCACACCCCCACACTTATCTTTTTGCTCGTCCTCGAGTAAAAATCAAAAAGAAAAAGAAAAACTAAACTAGCTAACTCACTTTCGTAGGAATCACGATTGCACTTAGCATGTGCAACAAGCCGTTAAACCCCTAGGTTACCCTAGAGGATGAGTGTTGTCTCGTGAGGGTTTTCAGCGGATTACACCCACAAAATCCATAAAAAGGAAAATATTCGAAGTATATTTGAATTGACTAAGTAGTCTATAAGTTTTAGGATTATCATTTTTATTCATTCTTGAACTTAGTCTTAATAAAGTCAATTGTTATTCATTTTAGGTAAGGATCAAAATTGAATGTTTGTATAGTCTTTTTCGTTACCAAAAGTCATACGCATCCTTGTGAATCTAAGAATTCCTTAACTTGGACTCTCATGCCTCTTTATTATTATTATGATTTTTTTTAATATATATAACTCATCTAATTTTCTTTCGTGTAAGTATTAAGGCTTCTTGAGGCCCTCATACCTAACTAATTGATTATTAGATGTGTTAATACATATATAATATTTCTTAGTTTTCTTAGGCTTTCTAATCCACCCATGTAGCGAACTTAAAGTCGGTGACTCCCAAACTGGTTAGTTTTAGGGCACCAGGTGAGAAAACACCCCTCGGACTCAAATTCGAGTGAACTAGGCCCCAAAACTAAGGATGCTTATTTATTAACTCACCTTTAGGCGTGAATACTTATGCTTCATGAGGAACATGTATCCAGCTTAATTAGTGATTTTTGTTTATTTTTTATTATTATTATTATTTTTTTATATATATATGAGGCACAAGGGTCTTTGTCTTAGAATCCTAGATATGCATTAGGTATGCACATTTCATTAAGGTAAAAATCAAGACTAATTACTTTATTCAATTTCTCCTCCTATACCTAAAAATTAAACAATTTATTTATTTTGACTAAGTTTTTAGAAATCCTAATCATGATTTTCCTAATTCTTAAAACTAACTTAGGTTTCTTTCAAAAGATAAGTCAAAATATTGTCCTTTTATAATTTTTTTATTTTTTATTTTTATTTATTTTTATTATGTTAGAATAACTAAAGAGAAAAAGAATAAACATTTTTTTTTTACATACCCTTCCCCCACACTTATTTCATGCATTGTCCCTAATGTATGAATGAAATGCATGGATGCATGAATTGGCAGAAAGATATAGTTACCGATACAGTGGGTCAAAAAGACCCATGGCTGCATTCACTTCCGGAACTGATTCCAAAAAGATTTTAAGACGTTGACCATTTACCTTGAATGTACTGCCATTTTTTGGATCGTAAATCTCTATCGCTCCGTGTGGAAACACAGTCTTAACAATGAAGGGCCCTGTCCATCTTGACTTCAACTTGCCGGGAAAGAGATGAAGTTTAGAGTTATAGAGTAAAACTTTTTGTCCTTGGACAAAAGCTTTTCTCCTGATGAACTTATCATGAAAAACCTTAACCCTATCCTTCGCAATCTTTGCATTGTCGTATGCTTCGTTCCTCAATTCCTCTAGTTCAGAAATTTACAATTTCCGAAGCTCACCGGCCTTATCTAGATCAAAATTTAGCTGCTTAATTGCCCATAGGGCCCGGTGCTCTAGCTCAACAGGAAGGTGGCAAGCCTTTCCAAAGACTAGTCTGTAGGGAGACATTCCTAGAATCATCTTAAAGGCGGTCCTATATGCCCATAGGGCATCCACCAGTTTGGTGGACCAGTCCTTCCTATTCTGATTCACAGTTTTCTCCAAGATGAGCTTGACTTGCCTATTGGAAACTTCTACTTGTCCGCTAGTTTGAGGATGGTAGGGCGTAGACAACTTGTGAGTTATGGCGTATTTTCGCACAAGAGCTTCAAAAGTTCTATTGCAAAAATGCATGCCATTGTTACTAATAATGGCACGAGGGGTTCCAAAGCGCGAGATGATATTTTCTTTCAAGAATTTGACAACAACTTTGTTGTTATTTGTCTTGCAAGGGACGGCTTCAACCCATTTTGATACGTAGTCTACGGCCAACAAGATGTATTGGTGCCCAAACGAATTAGGAAAGGGTCCCATAAAATCAATGTCCCAGACATCGAAAAGTTCTACTTCTAGAATTAGATTTAGGGCCATCATATTTCGTTTGGAAATTCTTCCTATCATTTGACATCTTGTGCAAGTTTTGCAATACTCGAATGCGTCTTTAAACACAGTTGGCCAATAAAAGCCACTTTGCAGGATCTTTTCGGCAGTTTTGCGTGGACCAAAGTGTCCACCGCAAGCGAACTCATGACAAAAGGCTAGAACGCTTCTAATTTCCTCGTCGGGGACACATCTCCTAATAATTTGGTCGCTACAATATTTGAAAAGATAAGGATCTTTCCACATGTAATACCGGACTTGAGACAAGAATCGGTATCTATCCTGTCTTGACCAATTAGGTGGTGTTTGGTTTGTGACTAAGTAATTTACTATGTCAGCAAACCATGGTTCCTTAGAGATGTCTAGAAGTTGTTCATCGGGAAAATTGTCATTGATGGGCAGTTCGTCGGAGGGTGCATTAGGCACGCGAGAGAGATGGTCTGCGACAACATTTTCAACACCTTTTTTATCTTGAATTTCGAGATCAAATTCTTGAAGGAGGAGGATCCAACGAATGAGTCGTCGCATCCTTTTTTAGCATAAGGTATCGAAGTGCAGAATGGTCGGTGAAAATCATGGTATTGGTCCCAAGTAGGTATGGGCGGAATTTCTCCAAAGCGAACACTACTGCCAAGAATTCCTTCTCGGTTGTAGTATAGTTCATTTGGGCGTCATTAAGCGTCCTACTTGAATAGTAGATCACGTGTTGCTTGCTATCCTTACGCTGTCCTAAGACAACACCTATCGCAAAATCTGAGGCATCGCACATGATCTCAAAAGGTTTGGACCAGTCCGGAGGTGAGATGATAGGTGCAGAAATAAGTTCCACTTTCAACTTTTCCCGAGCACTATTGCACCTATCGTTAAATATGAAGGGCACGTCTTTAGCTAGAAGGTTTGTAAGGGGTCTAGCAATTTTGCTAAAATCCTTAATGAACCTACGATAAAACCCAGCGTGTCCTAAGAAAGACCGAATGTCCTTCACACATCGTGGAATTGGAAGTTTGGCTATGATATCCACCTTAGCCTTATCCACTTTTATCCCTTCCCTAGATATCTCATGACCTAGGACAATCCCATGCTGCACCATGAAGTGGCACTTTTCCCAATTGAGGGTCAAGTTCTTTTCGGTGCATCTACTCAGTACTAGCTCCAAGTGATGGAGACAATGGTCAAATGAATTTCCATAGACGGAGAAGTCGTCCATGAAAATCTCTAAAAAGCGCTCGACCATATCAGAAAACAGTCTTAACATACAACGTTGGAATGTGGCGGGGGCATTACATAGGTCGAAAGGCATTCGACGGTAGGCAAATGTCCCAAATGGGCACGTAAACGTTGTCTTTTCTTGGTCCTCCTGGGCTATAGGGATTTGGTTATACCCTGAATAACCGTCCAAGAAACAGTAATACTCATGACCGGCTAATCGTTCCAGCATTTGGTCGATAAACGGGAGAGGAAAATGATCTTTCCTAGTGGCGGCGTTCAACTTGCGATAGTCTATGCATACTCGAACCTTAGTAGGCAATCATGTTTGCACTAACTCATGCTTGTCGTTTTCTACCACAGTAAAGCTAGACTTCTTAGGGACCACATGCATTGGGCTAACCCATTCGCTATCGGAAATGGGATAAATGATCCCATTATCTAACAGTTTCACTATTTCAGCTTGTACAGCCTCCTGCATGAGTGGGTTTAACCTACGCTGTGGATCCCTCTTCGGTTTAACCCCTTCCTCTAGATGAATACGATGCTGGACTATCGTAGGGCTCAGTCCCTTGATATCTGCCATAGTCCAACCAATGGCTTCCCTATGTCTCCTAAGGGTTGCCAATAGGTCTTCCTCTTGCCTATCAGTCAAATTGGATGCAACTATGACCGGTAACGTCTCTTGTTCATCTAGGTAGGCGTACTTAAGATGTTTAGGTAAGGCCTTTAACTCCAATGAAGGAGGTGGCTCGATGGGTGGAGGTGTTACGCTTGACTTTTCCATCTCTATAGCACTAGGATTTGCTGCCCATTCGATCTCATCAATTTTGAGATCACTTGATTCTAAGTCTTCCTCTTCCACTGACTCTAGTGTGATCTCCTCATCATGCTCACTCGTCATGTTTTCAATGAAGTTAACCTCAAAGGGTTGGTCGGTCATATCGTAGGGATGCTTACCTAAGTTGAAAACATTGACTTCCTTGGTCATATCCCCAAAGTCAATCTCATGGATCCGTTTCTACAATTTATAATTGCATTCGCGGTTGCTAGGAACGGTCGTCCTAAGATGACGGGGGTTTGGGTCCTAGGATTAGACACATGTTGTGTCTCTAAAATAATGAAATCGACTGGGTAAATGAATTCTCCCACCCGTATGAGGACATCATTGATCTCTCCCTTAGGAACTTTGATTGAGCGATCAGCCAATTGAATAGTAACTTGGGTTGGGTTGAGTTCACCTAATCCAAGTTGTTGATATACGGAGAAGGGGAGCAAATTGATGCTAGCTCCTAAATCGAGGAGTGCTCGATTGATTTCAGCTCGACCTATGGTGCAAGAGATGGTGGGGCAACCAGGGTCCTTGTACTTGACTGGGATCTGGTTGGACAATAGCTCACTAATGTTAGTGGCTAGAAAATCTTCTTAGGCACATTTGTCTTTCTTTTCTTGGTGCACATGTCCTTAAGGAATTTGGCATAACTAGGGACCTGTTGGATTGCATCAAGAAGTGGGATGTTGAGCTTAACTTGATTGAACACCTCTAGTAGTTTCTCCATATGTGCATTGTTGTTGCTTCTAAGCCTATTTGGAAATGGGGCTATAGGCTGGTGCACCTGTCCTGCTGACTTTTCAACTTCAGTTTCATTGGAGCTGGGTGGAGAAGGAGTGGAGCTGGATGGAATGGATGACTGGGATGGATCCTGTGGCATGGATACTTGATTATCAACTTGTTTTCCCGATCTAAGTGTATGAACCAAGTTACACTGGTTTGGGTCTTGAGCCTCATTGGCTAGCCTAGGATTCCTAGGATTTGGCAATGGTTGACTTGGTAGAGTTCCCCTCTGTCTCTCTTGTTGGTTCAATTGGATCTCTATCCTAGTTAAGACTTGAGCCAGCGTGTCGTGGCTTTTAACTAGAGTGTCCACCTTTCTTTCCAAATTTGAGAGTCTTGTTTCCATTTGCGAGTTTTGAAAAGATGGTGGAGGATTTTGACTAGGGAAATTTTGTTGATAGGGCGGATTTTGAAAATTATTGGAGAATTTGGGCCTAGTTTGCTCATTGTTGCTTGGGCCCCATGAAAAATTGGGATGATTTCTCCAACCGGGATTGTAGGTGGGCGAATAAGGATTGTTGGCGGGCCTTGTGAAGGCCGCACTCATATGTTCGGGCAAGCTTTGATGCGCGATAAAGACGGGACACTCCTCGAACACATGGTTCATATCTTGACAATAAGTACAGCCCGCCGAAGATGTTGGGCTGACTTGGTTCACAGAGACTGGTTCTTTAGTTTCAAGAGCCTCTAGCTTTCGCATAACAGCAGCTAACTTAGCATCGGTTGCTACGTTGGCCTCAATGGAATGGATACCTCCTTTAGAAGAAGTAGGGTCATTAGTCCTAAATTTTCCGGAGTAGGTTCCCATTGGATGGTATTATCAGCTAATTCTTCATATAATAACCATCCTTCATCTTCGTTCTTTTGCAGAAATCCTCCTTGGCACATGGATTCTAACAGTGTTTTAGTTTGATAATCTAATCCATCATATAGAACTTGGCAAAGTCGCCATTTCTCTATCCCATGGTGAGGGCATTGGGCAAGGAGGTCCTTAAAACGTTCGAAGTATTTTCAAAAAGGTTCATTGGCTGTTTGCTTAAACTGTAAGATGTTCTTCCTAATCAGTGCAGTCTTGTGGACGGGATAAATTTCTTCAAGAAGGCCTTAACGAAATTATCCCAAGAAGATATTGAACCGGCCTCTAGACTGTAGAGCCATTTCTTTGCTTAAATCCTTCAAAGCAAAGGGGACAAACCTAAGTTTGATGGCATCTTTTCCTAACTTAGGTATATTCATCATGAGACATACTTCTTCAAATTCCCTTATGAAGAAGTATGCATCCTCGGATTCAAGTCCATGAAATTTGGGAAGGGTGTTGATGTATTGTGGCTTGAGTTCAAATGGGTCAACACCTTCATTAGTAAGCTTGATGCAAGAAGGAAGAGAGGTCCTAATAGGATAGAACCTATCTTGGAGTGACGGTGGTTGTGCCATGTGTGAGTCGGGCTCTTGCTCGGGTGGTGAACTAGCTCTAGTTAGCCTGGATGTAAGTGGGTCTCTCGACCAAGCGGACATGCATAATTAGCAAACAAGTCACCCAATCAATCAATAAAAAGAAAAACAAACAAAATTCCTATTCTAGGGTAGCCTTGACCTAGACGACTCCTAACTTTTGACTGTCCTTAGGAGGTCTATTGTCGACTTTAACCACAAGTTAATCGGTCAAGTAGGTGGCAAGACCGGTGGGAGGTTTTCCGTCAGAGACGTTCCTTAATTAAATAACCACCGTTCTTCGGGCTTTCGGCCCTCAATCCCCTGCCTAGACACCGATTTGGCAAGAGTTAATTTCAAACAACTTTCCTCCTTCGGTCAATCTCCTAGTGAGTCCGAGTTAACCTAGGGCCAACGTCTAGTCAAATTTTACTTAAGATTAGGGTTGTGAGTGTGACGGATATGATTTTTGGGCCAAGGGAGGGTGATGAAATTCCCACCTTATCTTGTTAATGGGTTATGCCCTTAAGATATTTTTGTGTACATGTAAAGCAGTAGAAAAGTAATCACTTAAGAAAGTAGTAAATCAGCCAAGAGTGTTTTTTAATCTATATGCTATGCAAACGTACCTTGTCGCCAGCACTCTTCAACAGAATAATAAAAAAATAAAAAAAAATTAAAAATAGACACGTGCCCTAGATGCAAGAGTCTAAAAAAAAATTTTATTATCAATAAATGGGTTACTGTTATTAGTTAGCAGTTGCAGAATGATCACAGAGAAAATATATCACAGCAGTAAGCAGTATTTGAGATTTTTAGCAACCTGCAGAAAAATGTATGAGTAGTGAACTACTCAGGCCGCGGAAACGCGGCTTTTGCCGCGGACCCGCGGCTCTGAAGTAGGCTCTGGTGCTCTGCCTTCGAGGGCAGAGGCACAGAGTTGCTATGTGTCCTTGCTGCTGTTTAGTTTTCCTGTTTTCTGAACCTGCAAATAGAAAGAATAAAAAAGTTAGATTTGAGAAAATCGTGCCGTTCCTTCCCCGGTAACGGCGCCAAAATTTTGATTGAAATTGAGAATTTATAAAGAAAAAGATTGAGTTGTAGAGTCCTCAGTCTCAATGCTATCCGCTGTAGCAAGGGCCAAAGCGGGTCGTGATCCTCAGGGAAGGATGCGATGCAAGCTTTTCGGCCGATTTCTCTGTATGCTTGACAAATGAGAGATTAGGTTTGAGATATATATGATTATAAAGATGTGGTTTTACTGATCTTCTACCACAACTCTTATTGCAAATTAAGGACATTGAACATCATCTTGAAATGTATGAAATTGATCCTAGGTTTATTAGAGAAGATGCAAGCATGAGAAAAAGATCATTCAATCATACTAGTTTGCACTTCTAAACATCCAACAATTTTTTCATCTTAACATCTAAGTACAGCGTAAGAGAAGCTTTACCTTGAAGTTACGCTTTCAAAGTCCTTAAGCATGAAGTGTGAAGAATTATTTTAAGGTGTAACATAGATCAGAAAGCTAGTCATCAATTTAATCTTCAAGCAATCTACCTTAGACCTAGGGTTTCAAAAAAGTGTTATCAATCCGTTCAATTCTTAATTGCTCTAGGGTTGCTTAAGAATTCAGCAAACCACAATAAGGAGTTAGTTCATCATTATTTTTTTATCTTTTCAATTTATCTTTTTTTTATTTTATTTAGTTGAATAAGAAAGATTGCAAAAGAAAGGAAAACCAAAACAGAGAGAGATCGCAGAGAAAACTAAATTAAAAGACAATAAAAGAAATGGCAAAGAGGTAACCTTTATTTGATAATATCCTCCAAATACAAGCTCTTTCTTCACCACAATGTGCTTTAAAGAAAAAATTACAACTTGTAGAAATTTAAAGAAATAGCTAAAGAAAAACCCTAATCTCCTCGTCTCTGGATGGCCCTCTCTGTTGCGTCTGCAGGGGTATTTATAGGTACAGAAGAAAATAGAGTCCCAGAACGACTCTTCCACGAAAACTGGTAGGGGGATAAGACAGGAATGCCGTGGAAACGCGGCTTGGGCCGCGTTTCCGCGGCCAAGTAGTGGCGGTTGGCCACGCGTTTTGGCGCGTGGCCTCCCCTGGTCCGTCCATCTGGGTGTAGTCTTCTGGAAGTTGCATCCCGACTCTTCATCTTGGGATTTTGAGATAACTTGGGAAGCAAGTTACCCTAGATCTCAAATCTTCCCATATCTTTTAAACAAATTATTATCTTTGCACTCTCTTTCTTTGGCTTTATCCTCATCCTGCAAGTATTTAGGGTTGAATAGAAGTCTATTCTTCCCTCTTCTTTTGGTATTTGCAACAATTGCCCTTAGTAATTGCAATTTTGACCATTGTTAATTGCAACTTTTACATTGGGCTTTAAACATGGGCTTTTGAGCTTCTTTTGAGGCTTTATTCCTTTATTTTTATTTCTCAAGGCCTGCACACAATAAATAATAAAATATTAGTTAATTGTGCATGATTATATGAATAAATATGAAAATGTGATGGTAAATGTAATGATAAAAATGCACTTTTCACTACCAATTAAGTTATAACAGACGGTAGCCAGCACTACCCTGTCCCCTGCAGTGGGACTAACAATGGATCCAGACATCCACCCGACAAGATCTAGTCAACCGTCAAGTCTCCCCAACCCCATCTTATATTTTATACATTTAATGTACACAGGGTATCAGGAACAAGAATAGTACACGATACATGTAACACGATAACAGGACATGAGCTCTGTTGATAGCACGAAACACGATAACGGGAAACGAGAAACAATAGATGTGGGATTCTAGAGGTGGCCCCCGTGGCTTGAATCCACGTGGCACTTAGTTCCACATATCGCATATCAACAACTCACATGTCCACTAACGGGAATATCAATATCAGAACGGGAAATAATCATATAACGGGAATACAAGACGAACTACTCATGTAACAATAATTCATGTGACATAAACAATGATCAATATAACGAGAATACAAGAATATCCATGAGTAATAATATAATCCATGATCCATGTAACAGGAATACATAGACAATCAATGCATGTATACCGGTGAGTCTATGTAACAGTGGTGTAAGAACATAAAGTAACTGTGCACAGGACGGTATCCAGTGTACTAGCGTATCAGTATATTAGTAGTTCACAAACATACAGTAATAGTGTCGTGAATCTCAGTATCTATGTAATGGTGAAACAACGTGAAATAATGGTATAGTGTAACATATATTTACATGCAATACAGTGTTCAGTATATCAGTGGGTCGATAAGGGTGACAGTGTAATAGTGACAATATCTGATATAATGGAGTACGCGTGTATCAGTGCATATGTAACAGTACTACGTAACCATGATTGATGTCCATGAAGTGACAGATATGATAGATGCAAGAAAAACATGTGGAATAGTAATCTAACCATTTTAATATGATCATCTTTCACCTATATGTTATATGAAATATATGTTATATGAAATCATGAAGCAGATGAAAATATTATTTTATTAGTTATGTTTACTATGCTATCATGCATTACAAAATATGACTTCTCTATAATTAAGTTATTTATTAACATTCTAGTGATTTACCCATGATCACGATTTATTAACTAAAGCAATCACTCAATTTATTAAACATGAATAAATATAATTTATTAAAAAAGAAAATACTCACAAACTAGCCATGGGAAGGTAGCTCTCTTTCCCACGATCGCAACGGTTTCAGGATCGTCCAAATCGGAGTCCGCATGCTTCAGATATCGCTCGAACACCAAAAGAATAAAAGATGGTTAAATATGTAATAGTTGAGGTTCAAAATGTAATACATATTTTTAGCAGGGGGTTTTATGAAATTTTACCTTCTGGTTTTTGGATGCGGGTTTAGACTCTGAACGGGTCGGGTTTGGATCCAATACCCAAACCCGTAACTTAAGTTAAATGGATATTGGGTAATTTGGATTAATGGGTACCAACCCAATAGGGTTATTGGGTTCGGGTTCACACCCAACCCAACAACATACAGTAGCAGCAGCAGAGGCGCTGATGCTGCTGTTGCGCGCGCCATGGCCGGCCAGTTCAGCTAGCCGGCGGCGAGGGAGCTCGCCGGCGGCAAGTCTAGCCGCCGGCGACGGTTAGGGAGAGAGAGAGAGAAAGAGAAAAAGAAAGAGTGAAGAAAAACAGGAAGGAGGAGGAGAAGAAAACGAAGAAGAAGAAGAAGAAGAAGAAGAGAAAGGGAAAAAGAAGAAGAGGAAGAAGGGGAGAGGGTGGCGCCCGGGCTGGTGGCGCCTGGCCGGGGACGTGGCGGCGCGCGGCCACCGGTCGTCTGGATGCGGTTGTGGGTCAAACCCGCCCCCTGGCCTGAAACAGTGAGAGGGGGGGGAGAGAGAGAGAGAGAGAGTTAGGGTGGGAGAATTGAGAGTAAGAGAGAGTAAGGAGAGGGGGTTTTATTTAAAGGGGATAAAGAGAGAGAGGCGGTGGATGGGTTTAGGCGGTGGAGTAATGGCGGTGGGGGAGAACTTTGGAAGAAAAGAGAAGATAAGAAAGAGTATTAAAAAATAATATTTTATTAAATTTTATTGGGCCAATATTGGACTACCTCCGAACGGTTCCCAAAAATTATATAAAATAGATAATATTATTTTAAGATATAATATGAAAACAGTTTGAAGAAATTCAGTCTGATTTGCAAATTAAAAATCCTGGAAGGTTTCACCGGTACTGGGCGACACCGTTTGGCCGGTTTTTTGATAAATTCAGAAAAATCTCCAAAAATACCAAAATGTAACTAATGTGATTTTAAGACATAAGGTGAAAGCTGATTCTCAAAATACAACTCTGTTTGTGAATTAAAAATCGTAGAGCCGATTCTCAGTACCGGTCGACACTTACTACGGAGGTTTTCCAAAATAATCCAGAAAATTCTGAAAAATCTATAATATTGAAAAATAATATCTGAAACTGAAATTGATTCACTATGACTAGCAAAAAGATCAAATTAACTTTGTACGCCGTATCGAGCATTGATACTGTGATACGTACATCAGGGAGCAGGGGGGTTACAATCACCCACGGTCAATCATGCAAGCCACTTCCATCATTCTAATAATTCTTCCAATCATCAACCTAACTTTTCAAATTACCCTCACAATTCTCCCAACAATTTTTCACATTATCAGCAAAACTTTCCCAAGCAAGATCCACAAACCTCCTTCTAGAATCCTTAGTTTGAAAAGAGAATGACTAACTTTGAGAGAAACATGGAGAGGTACATGAAGAACCAAGAAAGTTCTTCATACATTGAGGTCGGGAAAGAAAGTTGATAATCAAGTGTCAACACCATCCAATACCATTCAGTACAATCACACTCAAGCATCCATCTCATCTAGTCCCAATCCTTCCAAATGTGACGAATCTAAAACAGATAAGTCAACCAGTCAGGTATACAAGCCTACAGTACCATTTCCTAATAGGCTGAAGAACAAGCATAATCCGTATATGGATAAGATAATTGAAATCTTCAACCAAGTGAAGATAAATGTGCCACTTCTTGATGCCATCTGACAAGTCCCATCCTAAGGACATGTGCACCAAGAAGAGAAAGACTAATATACCCAAGAAAGTCTTCTTAACCACTAACATTAGTGAGCTACTGTCGGGTTCGATCCCTGTCAAGTACAAGGATCCAGGTTGTCCCACCATTGCCTACACTATAGGACAAGCTGAGATTAGTCATGCACTTCTTGACTTAGGGGCAAGTATCAACCTGCTTCCATTCTCAGTTTATCAACAGCTCAGATTGGGTGATCTTAGTCCAACTCGAGTCACAATCCAACTGACTGACCGTTCTGTGAAAGTTCCAAAGGGAAAAATTAATGATGTCCTTATCCAGGTCGGGGAGTTTATCTACCTAGTTGATTTTATAGTTCTTGAGACTCAACCTGTGTCCAATCCTAGGGCTCAAACTCCTGTTATCTTAGGGCGCCCATTCCTTACTACTGCCAATACTATTATCAATTGTAGGAATGTATTTATGAGGTTAACCTTTAGAGACATGACTAGACAAGTCAATGTCTTTAACCTAGAAAAATAACCTCATAAGATAAGAGACTAAACGTTTGAGGTAAACTTTATTGAAAACAATTGTGATGAAGAAAGTGAAAGTATAGAGAATGAGTCTCTGTTTCTTGATGAATTATTTAAGAATGAATGCGATTATATTAATGAGAAGACATATGTCAGAAATCCTAACTGATTAGAGAAGTAGTTCTTTGAATTCTTGAAAGGAAGAGAATAGATCTCTTATTGGCTTCCGCTTTCTTGTCCACCGGTGGTCCTCTCTTCGGGGGGAGGTCTCGGTCCGTCCCTCCTCTTTTGTCTTGCATGCCTCTGGTGGACATTTATAGGGAGAGCATGGGTATAATTGTCCCTTTGCAAATCTAAAAATAGATTAAGTCAATCTGTTTAAATCTGGAAAGTAGCCTTGCCGCGAGGCTAGGATCAGCTTCTACGAAGTTAGAAATAACAGGTAGTGTCGATCTCTTGATTCGTTTTGATTCTTTCCTAATAATTGAAGGATCTCCCTTGATGTTCTTACTTGTTTTAGGAGAGTCAAGGGATTATGGTAAACAACTGCCCAATTTGATCTCAGATTTGATCTCGATTAGATTTGATCCTAAATAGATTTGATCTCATCTGGAGATTTAATTGGTCAAAGTTGACCATAACAGACCCGCAGCGGAGCTGCCGCGTCGAGCTCACAGCGGAACTGGAAGGAGCATCTGGTGAAGTCAGAAGAAAGCTCTTCAGCGGAGCTGGATAAACATCTGTGATGAAGCTACCGACCATCCTTTTGCGCGGTTGCGTGTGGCTTCGAGCGAAGCTAACTCTCTGCGGAGTTAACTGAGCACTTCAGGCGAAGCTGTAAGTTGCTTTCTAAGAGAGCTTCGAACAGCTCCAAGGCGAAGTCGGGCAAACTTAGCTTCTCAGGTGAGGCTATCCCTTTAGGCTTATGCGATGCTAAGTGTTGAGCTAACTTAGTGTCTTAGGCCTGCTTAGGTCTCTTCAAAGATAATCTGGGCTCACTGTCTGCTTCACTGGATCAGTAGAGTCCAAGTTGCTGATTTGTCCCTCGGAGATGGGTAAAAAACTAGTCGTCAACTTATCTATCACTTGTCTTTTGTAGTTGCCAACAAGTTAGATATTGTTCAGGCCAGTTAGGAATCTTGTCTTTTTTAGAGTGTCCATAGGCCTCTTTGGAGACTTCTATAAGATCAACCCTTCCCCTTGTAGGGATTCAAGGGAGATGAGATTGTATGTTGATTCGGGAACATGACAAATGCCTGAAAGAGTAGTGATGCATCCATCATGAGATCAAAATTGAATTGTTCTTTAACAAATCTTCTTACTTGTAGCAGAATCTCCATGAAGACTTCTTCTCCTTGAACCAAAGTGTATGAGGACATCTTTTTATTAGAACTGATGTGTTGTGAATATCCAGAGTTAATAATCAATGTATCTTTGTTACCAACTGATCTGTCTGTAATAGATAGAATGTCGCACTTATCTTCGTCTTCTTCAGTCAGTTCAGCGACATTAGCATTTGGTTGTTTCTTTTTTCGAAACTAACAATAAGCTCTAATATGTCGCTTCTTGTGATAATAGTTGTACGTCGAACTCTTATGTCTTGAGTTACCCGTAGAACTTCCATTATTGCTCTTTTTCCTTAAATAATGAACTTTTCTGGAAACATCATGATGAGACTCACCCATTGACTGGGTGTCAATTTTATCAAACGCAGATTCTCCTTGACCTCATTGACCTTGATTCTTGACTTGCCTTCATAGATGATAGCTTTCCTAAAGTTCTTATATAAAGAAGGTAAATGACACAGTCTCTCCCATAGCGAGGATGCTATTTTCTCTGTAGAAAACTTATCTAATACTTCATCCGTCAAGCAAAACTGAATAGCCATCAAGACTTTCTCATCCAACTCCTACTAAGTTTTTTCTTCATATCTTGAGGTTTTTTCTCCCTCCCGAGTAGTACTTTTTTCAACCCGCTCTAGGTCAGGATGATATTCATCATAATCTGTCATCTGCTGAAATTGACGACATCATTAAACTTCTAAATATTAAACTTGATTCAGGACATTTTCAAATTGACCTTACTTTGATACTAATTGTTGTGAATTTGGGGACGCCCCACTATTGGATAGACTGGAGAGGCGCAGCGAAAATAAACTACAGGATCTACTAAGGTAACGTGAAGAAGAGAAGAAGATATTTCAAAGTAGATAGAAAGCCAACACACAATATAACGTGGTTACACAGATCAAACAGATCGTGTATACGTCCACGTGAGAAAGGGATAAACTTTATTAAAACTTTGGGGAAGTATAATAATAATTACTTACACTTCACACTAAGAATATTACAAGCCCTTTGACGGCCACCAAGAGCAGCGAACCCTTGTGGCTAACCTTCTCTCACGAATCTATCACCTAGATGAATTATACTCTTAGAAATTACAAATTCATTGGATTATATTGAAGACTACCCTAAGGGGTTATTTATAGTCATAGAACTCTCCTAGTTCTAAACCAAACTTCATCAATACGAACAATCATTGCCTCAGAATAAAGAAAAATCGAATCCAACTCGTATCTGAAAACAGATCCAAAAAAGAAAACTGTCAGACCCGACATTAGTTCACTAGGTCAGGGTATTAGTCGACTAATATCATGTATTAGACGGTTAGGCCCAAATACTAGTCGACTACTCTGATAGAATTCGAGAACCCCAATTCTCTGTTGGTCAACCTAGTCGACTATACAATGTATTAGTCGACTAATCCATGTGATTAGTTAACTATACCTAGTATTAGTTGACTAGTAACGTGCACAACTTGTTGTGCACGTCCGTTCTTTGATCTCCGAAGTTTCGTCTACCTTCACGACGGATTCCAGTGACAAATCCTAACATATGATCCATATTGAAAATCTGTTCGTATATCTTAATAATGATTGAAATCATAATCATAAACATAAGGTCCATCTTTATCAGTTTCATTTGGCTTATGCATTGCCTAATATTAGCTCTTTCTGTATATACATGCTATTGAATTACATATAGCCCTTCAAATCAAGGTTTGGAATTTCAGTATCACTATCAGCTATGCGTTTTTGTATGGAATTGGCAATATTAAAAATATCAGCTATTTCATCTTTGTCATATCGGCAGTATCACTGTCATCTGGTTGTCTCAGCAGTATTGGTATTGTATCAGGCTATATTTCCGACCTTGCTTCAAATAATCACAATATTGTGCTTACATGAATTCTCGATTCCTGGTTTCAAACGAGCTGAATGAGCTGAGTGTCAGGCTATTCATGTTAGATTATTTAAACAAGCTTATGTTTTTCAAGAAAGTATTCTTTCTTTTTCTGGGAACTGTAAGTTTTGTTTAAGCAAAAACATCAAAGTGGGATGGTTTTAGAAATGTATAAAATTAAATATTTATAAGATACCGAGCCCCTTGTCAAGCAATGAGCCTATTGAGTGCAGGTTGATCCTGCTCGAAACTAAGCTAACTATGCTCCAAGCTCATCCAGTTATTTTCTTGTTAATCTAAGCAGGAAACAAAAAGCTAAACGAGAGATGTAAAGTAGTAAATGGCCTGAGAGGTTCTTATCAGAATGTAATAACCAAGAAGAGGTGTTCCTCCAAGCCACGAATAAATGGATGGAATTATCTTTAGGTTGTTTTCATTATGTTTATGTTTGATTATCTGATGTGGATATTGCTTTCTTTCAGAAATAGTGATTGCTCAACCATAGAACGGGTTCCTTTTTTGTGCTGTTCCCTGTATGTTCTGATAAACTTGGTATTTAAATACTTTCTTCATATATGCAGGTCTTTTATTGAAGATTCCGGGCTGACATTAAGATATCACCTCAAGAACAAAATTATCTCGGGTTGAATGATAGGCTAGTTACTCTGATAGGGACTCTTGATGAGCAGATGCAAGCAATCTTTCTAATCATGTCAAAGCTTACAGAAGATTCTCATTATCCACAATCATTGAATTCTCCATTTCCATATGCAGGTACGTCTCAATAGCTTGTGTCCCCACAGTTCTGAGGTGTTCTTGCCGCCAGGCCCTTGCATCTTGTGTTGTGTGGTTTGCTGTTTCTTTATAATTTGATTTTATGTTGATTTGAGAAGAATTTTCTCTGCCATATTATTTGTTACATGACCATGTGGTTGCATGTGTGTAACTTTAATTTAGTTTTTTTCATGTTAATTAGTCTTTAGATGTGAGCTGTTATGTTTTCCTTTTTCGTGCAATTTTGATGGACCAGAGGCCCAACTCCCTCTTTTATATGAAAGTAAAAAGAATATGTTTCTAAATCAATTAAAGCACGCAGACATCATTTTTGTGATTCTATGCATTTAAGTCTGTGAAGATCTTTTGTGAGGAAAAGGAAGTGCTGAAAGAAAATTTATATATGCAAATGAATGCTAAAGAATTGTTACCAAAAGTTGATGGAATAGTTTAGTTTCTTTGCTCATGACTATGGATAGGAATTACAATAACTTTTTGCCAGACTTAATGTAAGTCACAATTTGCATCTTAATCTTTCTATCAACTCATAGTTTATATTGGACAATATCTCCTCCTTCCTTTATCTAGTTTATTTCTATATTCAACCTCAAGCAAGAAACATAAGGGGTAATATCTTTGCCATCTGATTATTATCTTATTTGCATTAGTTTATGATCTATTACTTTTTTCCTTCTTTGTGCTTGTTTTGTTTCTCATTACCTTTCATTTCTTTATCCACACGTATAAGTATTCATTACTTTCTTCTTCTTTATTGGCCTTTGCCTCCCCTTTTCTTCTCTTGATTTTCACTCCCTTACTTTCCGTTCCTTTCCCTTCTTATATTATTCTTTTGAAACATCTTTTTCTTGTTCCTTTGCCTCCCCTTTTTCTTCTCTTGATTTTCACTCACTTACTTTCCGTTCCTTTCCTTCTTATATTATTCTTTTGAAACATCTTTTTCCTTGTTCCTTTACCTTTGTTGTCTCCTCTCATAGAAGGGTGTTTTGGGTTGTTGGGTGTGTGAGTGTTTTTTTTTTTGCATTTTTTTGTTTTGTTTTGTGTGTGTGTTGGTGTGGTTTTGTGGGGGGTGCAGAATTCCTTTTCACTTATCTTTCACTCTTTTTTTTTATCATTTTCTTTTCCTTCTCTGATTCTCACCTGCTGTTATTACTCTTTCTTATTCCTCTTGCCGGTTTCTCCTGTTTTCTTCTTTGTATTCTTAGATCTAGGTGTTCTCTTAAATAATTTCCGAGTCCTCAATGTTAGGGATTGGTCGGCGGGAATGGATCAAGCTTGCAGTCTGCTTGTTTTAGGTAAAAGAATGAGGATGTGCAGGTTGGTGGGATCGTGAGGATGAAGGGGAATGTAGAGGGAGGAGCCATTAACGGGCTGAGGCGATTCCATGGTGGGTGGGTGTTTGAAGGTCAAATTTTCTCCTATGTTTTGTTGGTTAGTTCACCCTTGTTATTTCAAAACTGGTTGGCTTTAATTTATGTGCAGGATTTCAATTATTTAACAGAAAACATGCTTATCATAAAGTAATGTTGGGCAGGAACAACTTTATGGTTGTTTTTGCAAATTGTATGAAGCCTAACCTGTAATAAATGTACTTCATTTTTGTAACCTCTGTTTTCCTAAAATTGGAATATCTAGGTGGTTTGTTATTGTTAACATCAAAAGATATTTTTGTTTCGTGTAATTCGATATTTTCCATAGCTTTCCTATTTTCACCTTTGGGCCTGTTTGGTTAAGGGTGGAAGTGAGGAAGTAAGGAAGTGAGGAAGTGATAATAGTTCCTTTTGAAACTTGAGAATTGGTTAGTAAGTTTTCCGGTGTTTGAATGTTGTTGGGAAGTGTAGTTTAAAAAATGTTATGTCTTTTCCAGTATTTGGATGGCAACGTAGAAGTGAAAGTGAAAAAGTTGACCACAAAGTTGACCGCAAAATAATATTAAAATAAAAATTAATTAAGAAAAATAAAAAATGGACTGTAATTAGAATGCAAGTGAAAATTACATGATCAAAAAATTAACTGTTTTGCGCTACAATTATTACAAATGAGATTTACATGACCACAAAATTAACTGTAACACTGGAAGTGAGGAAATAGTTGTGTAAAAAGAGAAATAGAAAAGGAAAAGGGGTTTTCTTATTTTCCTTTCCGGTATTTGGATAGATAGGGAAGTGATCAATTATACTTCCCCATTTCCTTACTTCCACCCACTTCCTTCAAACCAAATAGTTCACCTCAGTGACCTCACTCCCCCTCTCTATCTGCGTGTGCATCTGGGAAGGCAGGTGTGGGCGTGGGCGGGTAGGCATGGGAGTGGGTGGGCACCATCCACGCCTTTGTCTGCGTGTTACCAGGTGTGATTATCAATGTAAATTTGTGATGGTATTCTTTTCAGATTTCTCTTCAGTACTGGCCTATCACTAAGCCATTCATGTACAAGAAGTCATTATATATGCAACAATTTCATTCTCTTACCCATTTATCCTTGACATTTTAATACTATCAAAAAGTCAAGTTGTGCAGGATGGGGAAAGGAATATCTTAAGTAGTTATGTATTGGCTTGAGTATGCTTCCTAAAGTGAATCCCTTTGACTTGCATTACATAACTGATGCTTACCTGATATGAATCTTGTTTCTTGATAGACTTTTGGTCCTTTTTTCTCTCTCTCTGGAACCTTTAGGTGTCGACTTTCCTGGTATTCACGGTCCGCTTGGTTGTGTAATTCCTCCTATTGCCTACAACGCGATGAACTATGGATAAATGGCATTGGAGGAAAATACCCAAACAACAAGGTCAGCAATATTTTTTGGTGAATTAATATTCTGAGCAGAAAATTCAAGGTTGATATTTTTCTTTTAGTTATGGAATGCATAAATGCAAAATAAAGATTGTTATGCTCTCATAAAGTTATCTAGTACCTAGTATCAGAGGATTCAACTCTTTTATGATTCTGATACTTTTTCACATTTGCTAGCATCATATGTTGGGTCATGATATAAAGGCTGCTAATTCCATACATGCACATGGCAAAAATGTTAGTTCTTTCAATATTTTTTTTGTTTGCCAAGGCCCGGGAGCACAATTACTGTCCCTATATCTGTGTCAGATGATACTTGCCCAATGTGTAGGGCATTAGAAAAGCTGGAGAATGTGTAACTGGCAAAGGAAAAAAAGAACTGATTGTTAGTGATCCATGTAATGAATATGCTCTGTGATGTTGCAATTTGGAATTCA